>JARHVA010002688.1:2090000-2392500 GCA_037957365.1 Torreya grandis
AAGCTCTAGTTGTGGTTATGACCTATAACCCTCTCCCTCTACCAATGTCGACATACTCATCGCTTGACCTACCCTATCCCAACTATAATCCCCATCTCCTTACATCCACCCACACTCACCTGCCATATTCAATGACCCCTTAAGCATATAAGCTTAGGATAATATCATTTTTTTATGTGATGAAAATATTACTATTGTGCCTTCTCAAGTATAGAATAACTTTATTATGTAAACTTTTGGTGAAATGATTGGAAGCATTAGAAGGCAACATATGGGAAGGGGAATCCAAGGTATTAGTATCTATGTAATTATCTTATGGAAGATCAATAAGTATGGCCTTTCCTTTATCTGGCTTGGAACTTGGATTCATGCCATATTGGTAATTATAGCTTTGAAACTCAGCCTCAAGATTTTTGAAGTATTCATACAGGTGTAAATCTCCTGGAATATTCATTTCCATCCCTGAGTGGGAGACTTAATACATTGGTGCAGTGTTGATGGGATTACATGAATCTCATGTAACCAAGGCCTACCTAAAAGCATATCATATGACAACTCAAGATCAAGCACATGGTAAAGTGTATTATGGGTCAAAGGCCCAATGATAACCGGTAAGCTAATGGTGCCTTGTGATCCTCTCTCTTGATTATCATAGGCTTTGATAGTTGTCATTCTAGTTGGAGATCTGCCATTGTGTACACAAAAAGCTTGATGAGCTTTAGAGACACTATGTTGAGGCCTGATCCATTGTCTATAAGGACACACTTCACTTTATACGACTTTATATAAACTTATATCTATAATGGATTATTATGGAGTAGGCTAAGGGAAGACATATCACTTTGGTTAAATGTGACTTGTTAGGCTGGAACAAGGTTTCTAACCAAAGCTTGAAATTTATTTAAGGATATGTCACTGACAATAATGCATTAGGTTAAAAACTCATTCAAAATTTTCTTATAGATTGTTGACATTAGCATAAATATAAAATAGAAATTTTTGCTTGTGTCTTCTGCAATTGTTCCAAAATATCAAAATTCTTATCTTGGTCAATAGTGAATGTTTTATTCTGAGGCTAAATGGTTGGTTGGATAACAAGCAAAGTGGCAGATGGTTGTGGGCCTAGGATAGTATTCTTCAACTTTTGAGTTATGATTACACAATTAGGATTGGATACTGGGCCATAATTCACAACAAATGTTGGGAATGGTGTGGGACCAGATAAGACAAGTCTCGATTGCTGGTGCACTTTTATGTGGTCACATGGGAAGGGTAAGTTATTGGTATAAGGTCCAAAAGTGGAATTCTCGATTTACTAGTTCACTTATGTGCAGTCCTAGGTCAAAAAAGGATTATCCATATAATCTAGTTGAGTGGTATTATTTAACAATGGTATATATTGATTAGTACTTGGTCTAAGATTAATAAAGATGGTATTAATCCTACCCCCTATAATATGACTGATAATGCTATTGTAGTCATGTACAACTGCATGGTAGGTTTGTTGGTTGTTATCATTTTGACCTTGGTTTTGCCCATTATTCTAACATTATAGGTTATGTTGTTGATTCCACTAATTCTACTGGTTTGGTCTTTGATTTTGATACTATTGAATTTTTTGTTGCACTAGCCGGTGTTGTTGTTGATTCTAATTGTTATGTTGTTATTGTGTGTTATGCTAGGGAAAGGCGTTTTGATAAATCCCAAGAGTTTGATTGGAGGTGAAAGCACCATTATCAAATGTTATCTCTCCATTCTCCAACATATTCTCAATCAAATGATTTATTTGTACACATATTAATAGATTATGGCCATTGACCCGATGATATTCATAAAATTTATTTTCATTGTACCAATCAGGATAAGGAATGCCTTATGGATAATGCTTTGGTATAGGCTAATTAATTAGATTAGCAATGACAAGTTTGTGAAATACAGACTCAATAGGCTCTCCTAGGTCACTAAAGACATGATGAGTAGGCACAAATTTCCTTGGAGGAGGGGATTTTAATGGTAAAGGATGTTGTATTTATTATGCAAGTCTTGGTTGTTGTGCTTGTGACATTGTTTGGAGAGGTTGTTGGGTAGGAGTAAGCTAAAAAGGTGATGCAGAAAATGTTTTCATAGTTTGGACATGATGTGACTCTGTTACTCCATTACCCACAACATTCATATTGTAATTGAATTGCCTTGGTCTATCTTGGTTATTGGCATGTGTTGGTTGTGATGCTTGTGCTTAGATAAGATGTTGGTTTTGGCCACTTCCTTGATTGGTGCCTTGATTATGATTATTTGACATAAGCTTGATGATCCCTTTATTAATAATGGCTTACTCAATCAACAAGCTTTTGTCGATGATCTCCTTGAAAGTATGTGCACATTATAGTTCCAGATGATAAGCTATCTCACTATGTTAATTTTCAGTAAACACAGTGAATGATTATTTATCTAGTAAATTATGGGTGAATAGGTTTGTAAGGGCTCTCTATTGCTATAAATAACTTTAAAAACTCTCAGCATCCTTTTTTTTTGCTTGTGTTAAGTTAACCAATGAAATCTCATGTTCGAGATTATAGAAAAAGTACTACACAAACTTATAAAAAATATCATCAAAATTTGTTATTGAATTCTTGGGAAACTTTAAAAACCACTCCAATGCTTATCCAAAAAAGCTCCATGGAAACAACAACAAAAGTTATATATCACTATATGCCACTGGTTGACATGCAACAAAAAAATTGGTTAAATGGGCCTAAGGGTTACCTTTCCCTTTGTATTTTTTTAATTTTGGTGGTTCATATCCTAGAGAAAATGGTATCTGCAAGTACTCCATGTTGAATGGACAAGAACACACATCATCCAAATTAAACTTTTTTGTCTATTTCCCAGCTTGAATGGCAGCAATTGCATCCTTCATCTATTACAATTCTTAGGATAGGAAACTGGAAAGAACATTAGTTTGGAGGAGAACCTTGGTTTAGGTAGATGATTGAGAGCTCACAAGTGGGACACTTTAAGCAGGGTATGATGGAGATATATATTGGGGTACATTGGTTTGGTTGGAAAATGGACCAATAAAATGCAAATGTGGATTAGGATGTACTTGAAATTACACATTTGGTTGCGCAATATTCTAGTTTGGGTTGGCTATGAAGGTTTGACTTGAAGGATTTTGTGGTTTGGATGGAGGGATATAACTATATTGTGCCTATTGTGGTTTAAAATGGACATGTTGTCGACTAATAAAACCTTGCTATTGAGTGGGAACTTGTGTACCAAGGCCCCATCTCTGAACTTATGGCACATTTTAAACCAATTATTGTCTAGTAGGTACTTGAGAAATATGAGAGCCTTCTTGTTGTATGAATCCTTATTTAGAAGTGAAATCATGTTGAAGATTTGACATCTGTTGATAACCAATATTTACACATTGTTGGCTAGTCATTATTTAGTTTTGGATTGGTACATTGGTTTGTAACTGAGGTGTATTTGCCACTACCTGATGAGGTGGAACATTAGTTTCCCTTTATAAAGGTGGAAATATATTTGAAATATATTATGTTGGTGCATTAGATTGTGTCTGATATTTTGAATACTACTCGTCACTTGTTGAGGAAGAGTAGGATTCATCACATTTTATTGTTGAGGTATGACATTGGTTGCTATCTAACTACCTAATCCTATTGGTTGCACACTTGATAAAGAAGTTGGTTGAGGTTGGGAAGTAGGTAGTGAAGGTTGGGGTGCAGAAGCTCCTATTCCTTGGTATGGTGATTCACTCATGGTATTAACTTCAAGAACATGTTGTTGACTAGTTTTTTTTGTATTAGTACCACTTTGATTTGGATTGGATGTTATTTGCACGTTGTCCACTATATTTTGTTCATTATTTTGTGTAGAAGCAGAAGACACTTCTTCAATAATGGGCATATACAACAAGTTGTCCACCGAAGTGTTTTACATGAATGGGGATGAACTCTAATTGTCTTGACTAATTAACTCTATCAAAACTCATATTGAAGGAACTATGTTAATAAGAGGTTTACTCACCATGGTCATCTGATTCAAATTGTGTGCTAGATTTAGGTAGGTTTGATATGCCATCTGCATTTGGTTAAACTAGTCTTCCATGAGGTTTTTGCCTTTGTTAGTCATATTAGGGTCCTGCTATGTTGTGTGGACTAGAGCCAAAGGATTATTAGAAGAAGCATGTTTATCATAAATTATGTTGTGGGGCATTCTTATTAGGCTTGGTAAATTCTCATGAGGAAAGTCTGCTAGAAACTTGTCCCCTACCTCTATGGCTCTAACCAAAATCTCATATTTGTTCTCCAACAAATGATGCTCAAATAAAAATGGATCATAAGTGGAAGCCATATTAGTAGAGCGTAACTATTGAAAAAATAGTTCATCAATTGTGGGTATTGTAGTTAGGTATTATGTAGTTTGTTATTGGTCTTGTTTTGAGTAAGGTGGTGTATTAACCAAATAGTTAGCCAATGGATCTTGGCTTTATGCTGCTAATTGAGTATTATAAGAGGGATAAAGATCCATCTCATAAGTAATATTATATGCATAGGGGTCTTACACGATTTCTTCCTATGTAACCATATTACTAATCCTCGGATTGTACATGATTCCACTACAAGTGTAGGAATACATGTTGGGATCCATAGTCAATGCTTTGTGATAGAAAGGGAAGAGAGTTCTACAAACTCTAAAAAGACAATGTCTAGAAACTCATGTTCAAACTTGGTCTAGATTCATCAAAAGATTTATGATAACACAAGCTAACATTAAGTGTCTAACATTACACGTCTTACACGAAAATATTATGTAAATGAAACAAAAATCAAAATGCCAAACTCTAGGGTTGTAGTGTTTCAAATTAGTCTAATCTAAGAAAATAAAAGTTGCTAGGTCTTTTAGCTAGAATGTAGCATCAAAAGCTAGGCTCAAACAAGGCATGCACTAAGACTCTTATCCAAACGACGTCAAAATATAGAATTTTAAAAAGATAATTTATTTAATCTAATAGATTTTAAACACTTCTAACAAACACTAGGCATTTGATTCTTGGACATGGACTAGATCAAATAGGTATAAGGTATGAAACAAATGGCACTTTAGAGATAGTTTTTTTCTCACAAATAATGGTATAAATCTTGGTTTTTTTGACAAATAAGCTAGACAAAAAGTGAACAACGTAACTATGCCAGATAAATGTTCACAAAGGTATACTCAAATTGGTTTGTAAGAACAAATTTGAACTCTATTCAAGGGAGCCTATGAAACAATATATTAAATGTTTTAGGCAATGTAACAATGCTAGACTACCCAAAAGATGTGATAAAATGCTTGTTTTAAAAAATCTCTAAGGCAAAGATAATTTTTCATAAATTTGACAACATAACACTACATTCTTGAGTCCAAATGTTGTGGTGTATAGACTCAAAGTGCAAGTGTTTAGCACAAAATGACTTAAGTCTATCAAGTGGTGATAATGATCATGAGTCTTTAAATGGCCTTTAACTCAAATTTGGAATTTGACCTAAGTTCTCTCAATTTTAGTGAAAATGGATAACCCACTTAACACATCAACCCTATGAACTTATAAAGGTGTAATTTTAAATTTAGATTATAAATGAAGGACTTAAACAACTTTATCAAAGGTTTAGACTCAATTGGATAGCATAATTGTGCCAAGGTGGATGATATAACTCTGAGTTTTGATGAATTTTCAATAAGGTAAATTGATGATTTCACATGGGAAGCATAATGCCTCTTTGTTCAAAAGAAAATGAGGACCATGTGTTTGGTTTGCATTGTTTATTTACACCATGTTTTGACTCTTAACAAGACTTTAATCTAGGATAAAACCAACTAATTAATTACCCTTAGATCCTAAACTGACAAGGTTGCTTGGTATTATTGGAATCTATCAATATACATCATTTGAGATGATTTTAAGTGCTCATCCAAAAGTAAATGCACATTATATAGTAGGGTTTTTACACCCCCCTTATCTCAAATGATAGTATTGTGACATGGACCTTGAGGTGTACTTTGTACCAACAACACTTCCATAGTAAGTGGGGATTTATCTAAGATCTAAAAGTTTTTAAACATTCTAGGGGAATAAATTTCACAATGAATTTCATGTCAAACAATGCAAAATAATGGATTTTAGGTCTGCATTACTTGGCTTGTTGCAGAAAGGTCTAGTCCTTTTTGCAACCACTACATCCTATTATTCACTCAGTGTAGTGTGATGTCCAAAGTGCCACTACATCCCATGTGAAACTCCAATATGGATCCAAATGAAGTTAATGTTGATAGATGAAACCCCAAGTCAAAGCTTTCCTAAATAACTCATAGGAGGTAATGATGTCCCCCTTGCAAGCCAAGTTTATATGAAATAAAAGACTAATAGAAAGACTTTAAGGTCATTTTCAAGGTCATTCATTGGGGAGTGCTTTAGAAGACGTTCTTTCTATGCATTGGACTAGGCAATTTATAAATAAGGAAATTACTTTTGATTCCAGGGGTTCCGTAAAGGGGACAAATGGAAGAGCATACACACAACATCCTTGTATATTGAAAAAATAAAGTGCTAATTGAAACAAGTGAAAATAAAATTGATAAATGTGTTCAATTTTAAGCCTAAATAAAATATTTGATGGTGTTCATTTGACCCCTTGGTCTTAATTTATAACTTTGAAAGATAACTACAAGACTTAAGAAATAACATCCTAAATGATTTTCCTTTAAACACCAAAATGAAAAGTTTGATTCATTTTAAAACACCTTAAAATAAGTTTAAAAGGATCTATTTAAGCATGCTTTGATGATTTTTCAAGTAAAATTTGCAAAAAAAATGTTAGCAAGATGTTTAGCTTAGAAGCACTTTTTAAGATGAAACAACCAACATAGAAAAATGGGCTCTCATGTTTGTGTAAAAAAACATAGTGACCACCGATAGTTATACTAATCGATGATGATGACATTTATGTAGACCGAAGATGGTTTTACTAATCGATGATGGTTATGCAGAATGGTGATAATTTTAATAATGATAATCAATGATGGTTATACTTAATTGACAATGGTTCATTAGTGGTTTACTCAACTAATTACGGTTACTGTGTAAACCCGTGACAAAGAAAAATGGAAAAACAAAGTTATAAAATCAAATTGTAAAAGTTTTAATGATCCAAATAAAGATTTTAAAATTGCATAATGATCTTCTTCATGTGTGGGATGTGTTGGGTCCCATCAGATATGCCATTATGTTAAATATGAATTTGACTAAGATGAGTATATAAGTATTGCGTTAGTGATAAAATGAACAAAGTAAGTTGACAATCAACACACTAAACTAACACATTCATGCCTAATTACTAGGGTGAGCTTAATAACAAAAATAAATGACAAACACAACTAAAAATTAAGGAAAAACAAGAATCCTTCACCTTCCTTGAATGCTCCAAATGTGTTTGTAGTAGTGGCTTGCTCAGCTTGTGCTCATGATGCCTTCATCAAAGGAGGCTTGGCTATCTCCTCTTCTCCTTAGCACCTTGTGGCTTTAGATAAATATTTTGGCATCATAAATTTTGCATATGAGATTTCTTAGAGTCAATTTGACATGGTATCTTTTCACAAATTAAGCTCTAAAATTAAATAGGTAAGGCCTCCTATTTATATATTTTTGAGATTGCTCATAATCAACCTGAACTACCCATCTTAAGATGAAGATGTGTGGTTGAAGATTAATTCAATTATTTGGAATTAAATTTATAATTATCCTCATCATGACATTGGGAAAAGGAGCATTAAAGAGGCTTGGAGGGTCATTATGAGGCATGGGAGACCCATAATCCTGATATTTGTGGCATTTATGGCCTAGGGATGTCTTCCCAAAAAATGAGGTCCCCTGATGATGTAGATATTCAATATTCATTTTCAAAAATAAGTATTCAACAAGTTTTTATTAATTTCTTAATTAGGCTCTATTTTTTTTTAATTAGCTCTTAAACATGATTAAGCACTTTGTACACTAATTACTCAAATTGATCAGAATGCCTTGTTATTGGTCCAAAACATAAGTAGATTGGAATTGGAAGTCAATGTTAGATGTGTTGGATTCTTTTTCCCATTTAGTATGTTGCCAACACAGAATAACAAAGACACACATCTCGTACAAGAAATTTGATAGAAAAGAGCAATCTAGAGCACCCAGGTGCAAAATTGACATTTTGACTTGAAATGATTTGATCAAAGTTAGTTGGGCCATAAAATTCATTGCCCCATTTTATGATACTCTATCCAAAATTGGCACTTGAATATGTTAGATTCAAATATTTTAATGCATTTTAGTGTTTTTAGGCCAAATAATTCATTTTAGTGGAAATTGGTCAAAAGCCTAGTTGGAGGTCTTTGGTGGCAAGAATTAGGTGTCTACACCTCTTTTCCTAGGAATGAGAAAGATGGGAAATATTAAGATAAAACTACATCTTTGATATCCTTGGAGGGGAGGAAAGGCATTCAACTTAAAAATTGATATTCAAGTGATCATAAAGTAATGCATCTAGAATGATAATTATAGGATGGTCAAAATTATTGACAAAGGCAAAAAAACTCTTAGTCAACATTGCTCTATCAAGTCATTACTCATTTGGAAATATAATCATTAACCTACCTAATATTAAACCATGTGAACCATGGTGAGCTGGAAAGAATGTGGGAATGGTGGTTGGGGTTGAAAAATGTGAATTTATTGCACATGTAGAACCACACCTCTCTTTCACTGCATACCAATACATGGGGGATAATCTCTCTTTATCGTCACATAATTCAATTAGATTGAATTCACCACATAGGATCTAGTTCACATTAAGGATAAAATAGGATAAGCACTTTTAAAAAGTCACCATTTTCACAACATCATTAGATGCATAAGTGTTTGCAATACCAAGAAGATGGTTGTTGAAAGAAAAGAGGGTCCACACAACTTAATGAGTAGGATTTGATCCCCAACTACTGATTTGAGGTGAAATAAATGAAGAAATTGTTTTGATAAATCCTCTACCTCCCTTATTGTACTCATAAATTTGGTAGATAGCACCTGACCATATCATTCTAATAGTGGAGGTAAGATAAGAACCTAAGATTTTAATTTCTTTCAGATAAAAGATTTTTATGGTGGAAAAATTTGAGACATAACCTAAAAAATATAATTATAGGTCATGTTAATAAGGCCTCATACATTCTAGGAGTACAAAATCATTGATCAACCTATGTTATCATGTTTGTTTGCAATCATCACACCAATTTGATTTTGTGTATTCACCACCTTCTAGATCTAGAAAGTGTATGTGCTTGTAGTGGCACATTGCCTTATAGTTAAGCATCAATGAGTTACCATTTATACCTAAGTTAATCACCTCTAGATGAGGTTGTGATAGTTGGTAGGGTGTCAGATGGCTTGGCGTGAATGAAATCTTGGCTACAACTTTAATGATGTAGTCTAGCAATGCTATTGTTGGTTGAATGGTACTTGGCTATCATCAAAGAACCTCCTACAAGTTTGTTTGCAATCAAAGGGGCCTTGGCCATTGAATGTGATTTTTGAGTGATTTTCTTGTTGGAAACTATAGTCCATCTTTATAGTCTTCTAGGGATATAGAATCATATATTATAGATACACAAGAGTTGCAATATGAAAATTGAAGAAAAGAATTGAAATATTTGAAACTAATGGACATATTTGTCAACTTAGGTTTAGGTTGTTTTTCATTTATGAGAAGCAACATGGCACTCTCAACATCTTCCATGATTGTGCAATGCTCTTGACATCTTTTATAATCACCCTGACATCTTCTATTATTATGAGTTTTCATGTATAAATTTAGATGTTATTAAAAATTGAAAATTATTTATTTAAGATATAACTCTCACTTCTATATATCTGTCATCAAAAACACACACACACACACACACAATGTCAAAAAATATTAATGTCGAGGTAAGTATCTTAGATTTACCCCACATACACACACACACACACACACACACACACACACACACACACACACACACACACACACACACACACACACATATATACACACACACACACATACACACACACACACACACACACACACACACACACACACACACATAATGTCAAGAAATATTAATGTCGAGGTAAGTATCTTAGATTTACCACATACTGTGTGTGTGTGTGTGTGTGTGTGTGTGTGTGTGTGTGTGTGTGTGTGTGTGTGTGTGTGTGTGTATTATATATATAGCCAAGAGATATTAATCTAAAGGTAAGTATTTTAGATTTATCACATTCCACATAATTTATTAACAAGAAGATGTTAATTTCGAAGTAAGTATTTTAAATTGATCACATACCACATACTTTATTAAAATGAGTTTATTAATTTCTCAAAAGAAATCTTACTGATTAATGACATATGATCTTAATTATAATAATATTATGTCAAGCTCAAAAAAATTCTAAGAAAAATAATGGTTTAAATTTTCATCATATATTTAAATTATTATGATTTATTAATTTATTTGTGTATTTATTGGCGATACACACGTATAAAAACTTTAGCGTAAAAAGTTAACATGGAATCTCCGAATTATTAGTTACTTTTCAAAGATTGAACAAGACTTATTTCTATAAAGCTTAAAACTAGTGTAAAATAATAGTACTATTTCATTTCTTTTATGAAATTATTTATCCAGCTCCCACGTTTTATTGATTCAAGGAAAATGGCGTGTTTGATAAGAGGCAAGGAAGATTAAGCCATGGACCAGGTGATGGAGAGATCATCTCCCTGCTGATCTTTGCGCACGCCCAACGCGTTCCACACTGCCGCAGACGCATCCACAATATTATTCCGACACGGCGGTTGATAGCCGTGCTCCTCGTCGCATCCATGCCGAGAATCGCACTCGTCCACCACTCGCGCTAACACGCTCTTCCCGTTGGCGCTGATTCGTATCATCTTCGAGCACCGACTTCTGTCGTCGAACCATCCGGTAGAAAGCGCAACCACTCGCTCAGTATTGCTGTAATACTTTTCTTCGCAGCTGGAAGCCCCTCCTCCGTCTCCGCCGTCTGTGAAATCGTTGAGCGTAAGAATAGCAGGGGTTGCAGAAGAAACGGCAGGGGAGCAGTCGTAGATAACATAACTCTTAGAGGAAGTGCAACATTCGGCTCCAGTGTTCGTGTTGCAGGCGTCTCGAGATGGAGGGTTTCTTCCTTTCAAACTTCCGCTGGGGTTGCAGCTCCCACCGCCACCGCCACCGCCACCGCCAGAGTTGGAACGCGTGCCCACATCCGGATCGTCATTGCATTTTCCATTGGTGCAAATTAATCGGCCCGGGCAATCGTCCAGCGTTTTGCAACTTTGGCCGCATCCGTTTTTCTGTGATTGTGAAGGGAGTGAAGATAAAACTATCACCGCGCAAATGAGGAGAAGAATTTGCAGCACATTACGGTATGCCATTGAAAAGGAAAAGAGATGCATAAGATACGCATTTCAATCAGGCTTTAATAGCCGAAACTAAATAAGTCTGTGGTTTAGTTTGGTTGTACACCGAAGGATGATAAGAATTGTGATTAATATTCTTTCAATTTGAATTTGTGTTTCATTGCACTACGAACTTCTTTTAAAAGTATTACGTGGTTTATTTGGTCGTTGAGCGGAGGATGAATGGTATTGGATAAAAACAATTTTGAGACTTGTCACGTCGTGGACCAATGTTTCATATTTGTCTTTTTACGACTTCTTGTGATAATTATTTGTACGGAGGGGATCAGGGTTGGGATTCGTTTGTGGATCGAGACGAAGTCACGTCAGAAGTGGGCGCTGCGGGTGGGTCCCTTCATTCTTTGAACACGCGCTTAACGCGTTTACGTTTCTGACCGTCACAAAACAAAACGGTGGTGTAAAAGGAAGGGACCCAAAAGGTCCAAATAAGATATAAGTTGGTAAAGCAATACACAAGTAAAATTGAGTCATAACTATAGATGTCAAACATATAAGATATAAGTCTATATTTCTGAAATCATTTTTTTAATTTTATAATTATATAAAATAAAATAAAAATTGTTTGAAAAAAACGAAAAATAATTAACATTTTAAAAAATAAAAGATATATTGATGTGTGAGGAGATCATTTTTCTTAGTACGTGGCATGTTTGGTGGATCGAACCAAAATCACGATTTGATGTGGTTTTAAGGCGGTTGATCGACTATAGGATTTTGTTGGCAATGTGGCAAGGGTTTCGATTTAAACAAATGGACTCAAATAATTATTATGCTCATGCCAAAAAAAATTTACAGTTTCTACTCGCACTCCGGTTTCACTGATTATATCTCTATCTTATGGAAAAAGGGAAATGGCATTTCACGATCGTGTTATGCACAAACATTTTTGCCATATTTTATGGTTTCCATCAACAGAAATCCAGGAAGTGATTTGGGAGATAATTGGAGATTTTTTTTTGTATTCATTTGGACATATGAAATCTAATGCAGAATTGGTCTCGATGTTCCCTATTAATCTTCAATAGGTGGTTCGAGATTCGGCTACAATATTAAAAGAAGAGTGTTCGGGTTTTGGTATGGCAGGGGATTGGATAGTTTCACAGTAGTTTCAGTTCCAGCTTAGCCCTTTTCTGGTGAACATTACCCGAGTTTGATTCCTCTTCATGTTTTTCATGAGCTTGAAGAGTGTTATTTTCTTATGCTAGAGACTCTTCATTTGTATTCTTATGCAGATCCCATGATTATGCCGTCATTATTTTCTCTTGATCATTGGCTTGTTCCCATTCCTTCGCTAGACCATCTCTTGGGTTGTTTCATGTCCCCAAGAGCAGTGGAAGCAACTACAAGGCTTGTAAATTTCTATTCAGGGCTTTGTGTGAAAGTAAAGATGAAACTCAAGCACAATGTCTTTGTGGGTGGAGGCCAAAGACTTCTTAGACGGGCGATCATGAGAGCAATGCAGGGGCAAATGCAATTAGTAGTGGGTTCTTCTAGTTCCATGGGTTTTTGGGTGCTGAAGGAGGAAGATGACTATAAAGTGCTGACATACAAGGGGACTAAAGTCAAAGGTTGATTTTAGCTTTAGTCAATTATGTTTTTTTGGTAAATCAACACCGTGTATTTTACGATGATCGTAGGTTTTCTTGTGTCTAGTTTTTTGGAAATGTCAACTAAAGATAGTTATCCTATAGTATATGTAATGAAAAATCACACACACACACACACACACACACACACACACACACACACACACACACACACACACACACACACACACAATTTGAAGACAATAATGGTACTCTTTGTTGTTGTTGTTGTTGTTGTTGTTGTTATTTTAAACATATTGTATATGTTTGGAATGAAATAAGATAATTTTTTTTCTAATTTAAATTTGTGTAATATTGAAAATGATATGTAATCTAGTCATATGTTTTTGTCGTGCAAATGCAAAATAATACATTGCATTCTTTTATTTGTAATTGTTTGAATATTTTGTTTTTGAACTGTGACCTTTGACAATAATTTATGTTGCATATAACGCACATAATTGTTACTGAAGGTAATTAGGTGTGGTGCTTGTTGTGTATGCCAAGGTCTGCTATGAAAGTGGCGTTTTCATGTTTTGACATGTAATTATGATCAAAAAGTTATTTCCATGTGAAACAAGTCTTATTTTTAAGACAAGTATGAGGGGTTTTGTATCAAAGATATCTTTTAAATACATATAGCTTACTATCCCATGAAAGAACAAAATTACAAGTAGCTAATTATGTCACAGTTCTTCAAGTTTTAACTTTTTTTAACACATAGAAATACCCTAAGAAAAAGTTATGCTGAAGTGGTTGATATAATAGTATTGATTGATGCGATGCAAATAAATTGAGTTTTTATAGGTAGTTGTTCAAGTTATGATATTTTGCATTGATTAATTTGATATAGGGTGATACAGTGCATTTTATTCCTTATATCTTATGACAAGACAAGAGTTATGACATTAAGATACCAAATAATTATACTATAGTATGTAGAATATTTGAATGTGTAAAGGCTTTTCTAGGTAGTTGTTTAAGTTATGATATTTTGTATTATTTAATTTGATATATGGTGATATAATACATTTTATTTGTTATATATTATCACAAGACAAGAGTTATGACATTAAAAAACAAAGAAATTATACTGTAGAATGCATAATATTCAAATGCGTTAAAGGATTGATTTGCTAGATATTTTTTGTCAATTTAATCAAGACATGATTCCAACATTAGTACTTGTTGATTAAATCTCTACATTGTGTATTGCTTGTGGTAGGAGCAAGGGATATATTTTTATTATATTTTTGTTTGTTTTAAAAAAAAAGTTGTTTATTTATTTTGACAAATGTTGTAAATACATCAAATTTGAATCTTAGAATTCAACATGTTGTAGTTAATAACCTTGTTTAATTATATGTCTTGACATGCTTATTATTTTTTTATTTTAAATAGAACATAAAAAAACTTTTAAAAAAAATTGAAGTTTTTTAAACATGTAATAAAAAACATAGAAATTGCGTAGTTTTTTAATTTAAAAGGATGATTTTTAAAGTTTATATAGTTTTTAATTTTTTTGATCATATAATAATTAATGTAAATAGAGTGAAAATAAAATAAATAAAGATGTAATCTATGGATGCTTAAACAATATCTATCCAAGAGCTCATTAATACAACCATTGATGCTTCAACATACACTCAAAGAAACCAATTGAAAACAAAATCAATTGTTATAAAAAAAAGATATATGCAAAAGATTACAAAGCATGTATATTACAATGAAGAGCACTTACTTATATAATCAAGGCAAAAAAAGATGCAAGCTAAACTAGGCAACGTGGGATACATCCTCACATAAGATAAAACTAGGTAAAGACCAATGACCTAGATATAAACTAGAAAGCATGAGTAATAAGATACTCTAACATCCCCCCTTAAGTGAATCTAGGGGATAACAATAGAAGATGTAGTGTGAATCCACATGTCCCTATGGATGCCAATCTATCGTGCTAGAATACATGGATGCCAAGTCGCTTTAACTACCAAGTCGAAGTATTTATGGTGTTAAATATGAGGATTACTAAATATGAACATTATTCTCTAAATTACTAGGTATAATGATAAACCCAATAAATAATTGCTTGAACACCCTCCAACATAATGGTGAGAAGTGAGCACAAAGATAATGGGGATGCTGCATTGGTGTCACTGGTGGATATGCTACACTGGTGTCACTATAAGAATCACCAAAAAGGCCATGAAGTCAAGTAACAATACTCATATAAATTTTGGAAAATAAAGTTCTTGAATAAGATACCCACGTACAAAGGAAGAATTCATAAAACACTCAAAAGTACAAAATACATATAATTCTCATAAAATGGAGAAAAGAGAGAGAAATTGTAGAAAAAAGTCCCCCAAAAAGAGATAAAATAAGAGAGATAGAAATCCCCCAAAAGATAAAGCTGAATAAGTTTGCATTCCAAGCACTCGTGAGTCATGAAGGAACTCAGTCTAGATGAGTGGTCTAAATCCACTACTCTATCATAAAAATAATTGATACTAGGCTTCATCAAAATAGATTCAATCAATGTGACTATCAGTGGTGGCAAAATTACAAAAAAGTATTACATGTGCAAAGACCACTCAACACCTAGAAAGGAATGTACATCACACCCCCCATACTGTTGAATGAGTGGAATTTATAGAAAATTTATGCATGAGTGGTGCAAATCAACTACTTGAACACTAAATAATTTGACACTATATACACCAGAATAGCTCCATATCATGCTAAAATAAATTATCAAACTATCAAAAAATAAAATATGACATTGGGATTCACTAGAATAGCTACATTTCAAGTTATGGGACACTGTCAATTATTTGAAAAATAGTGTCAAAAATATAGAAAAGTCTCCCAAAGATGATGGCCTATGGTGGTAATAGAAGAGACAAGCAAATGATGAAGTGAAAACGTGCCTAGAATAGATCACACAAATGCATGAAGTTAGAAAAGGCTAAATCAACAAAGCCCCATGTCACTTTATAAATTAGTGCGACTATAATATAACCCACACACAAACAACATCAGAGGGAAACAAGGAATACTTGGGTGATGTGGTGAGGATCAAGAAACACTATGAAAAAACATATCTTCAAGTTTCAAAACATATGATCACCAAAACTCACATCATACTCAGTGAAACATATGGCATTGAGTTGTATAGAGAATCTGTCTAGTAGTGTCTACATGTCATGAAATTGAATAACATCATGGTATACATACCTTTGTACCTACAAAAGATGATATAAATAATGGGAAATAAAATAATGCTAGCAAATACTGGTGCTATAGTACACATATAATATATTAACCTCATTCTTCTTGTGCTCTAGGTGAATAGAACATGGGAAAGGGGATTGGTCTAATAATAACGCCTCCAATCATGTCAGCGTTCATGAGACCAAAAAAATCTCATATCCAACCATGTTGACGTAGTTTGTTCAATATTTATGGTTGACATAGGGAAAATGGCATCCCACAACAAAACAAAAATAAAGGGTTTTCAAAAAAACTAGATAAAGGGAGGCAGTGAACCTAAATTATTTTCAACTATTCATAAATAGGAAGAAGCACCAACATGTTGATTATTATCAATAATTTGCATTTATACTCAAAGCCTAGTGCACAACTATCAATCTATCTCATTAGATAACCACAACAAAAGTTATAAGACTCAATACATGCATCTACTTGGCATGACCAATCATCCACCATTGATTCATCCTACCTTGGTAGAATCATGTCTGTTCGATCATGCAAAAGTAATCAAAATAAATGGTTTAGGAGGTCGTTGGGTTGGTGGTAACCAAATCGTAGCTTGAGGAGAGTCGATAAGTGGTTGGGGGCAGGTGAGAGCCTAATATGTATAGTTGGAGGTGAATGGCCTACACAATTAGATTTTTGACCAATAATGCAAATAATCTCCTAAAAGGAATGCCTAGCGAACACAACCATAGATCTAACCAACTCATGGATCGAGACGAAGTCACGTCAGACATGGGTGCTGCGGGTGGGTCCCTTCATTCTTTGAACACGCGCTTAACGCGTTTACGTTTCTGACCGTCACAAAACAAAACGGTGGTGTAAAAGGAAGGGACCCAAAAGGTCCAAATAAGATATAAGTTGGTAAAGCAATACACAAGTAAAATTGAGTCATAACTATAGATGTCAAACATATAAGATATAAGTCTATATTTCTGAAATCATGTTTTTTAATTTTATAATTATATAAAATAAAATAAAAATTGTTTGAAAAAAAGGAAAAATAATTAACATTTTAAAAAATAAAAGATTTATTGATGTGTGAGGAGATCATTTTTCTTAGTACGTGGCATGTTTGGTGGATCGAACCAAAATCACGATTTGATGTGGTTTTAAGGCGGTTGATCGACTATAGGATTTTGTTGGCAATGTGGCAAGGGTTTCTATTTAAACAAATGGACTCAAATAATTATTATGCTCATGCCAAAAAAAATTTACAGTTTCTACTCGCACTCCGGTTTCACTGATTATATCTGTATCTTATGAAAAAAGGGAAATGGCATTTCGCGATCGTGTTATGCACAAACATTTTTGCCATATTTTATGGTTTCCATCAACAAAAATCCAGGAAGTGATTTGGGAGATAATTGGAGGTATTTTTTTGGTATTCATTTGGACATATGAAATCTAATCTTAAAAGAAGAGTGTTCCCTATTAATCTTCAATAGGTGGTTTGAGATTCGGCTAAAATATTAAAAGAAGAGTGTTCGGGTTTTGGTATGGTAGGGGATTGGATAGTTTCACAGTAGTTTCAGTTCCAGCGTAGCCCTTTTCTGGTGAACAGTACCCGAGTTTGATTCCTCTTCATGTTTTTCATGAGCTTGAAGAGTGTTATGTTCTTATGCTAGATACTCTTCATTTGTATTCTTATGTAGATCCCATGATTATGCCGTCATTATTTTCACTTGATCATTGGCTTGTTCCCATTCCTTTGCTAGACCATCTCTTGGGCTGTTTCATGTCCCCAAGAGCAGTGGAAGCAACTACAAGGCTTGTAAATTTCTATTCAGGGCTTTGTGTGAAAGTAAAGATGAAACTCAAGCACAATGTCTTTGTGGGTGGAGGCCAAAGACTTCTTAGACGGGCGATCATGAGAGCAATGCAGGGGCAAATGCAATTAGTAGTGGGTTCTTCTAGTTCCATGGGTTTTTGGGTGCTGAAGGAGGAAGATGACTATAAAGTGCTGACATACAAGGGGACTAAAGTCAAAGGTTGATTTTAGCTTTAGTCAATTATGTTTTTTTGGTAAATCAACACCGTGTATTTTACGATGATCGTAGGTTTTCTTGTGTCTAGTTTTTTGGAAATGTCAACTAAAGATAGTTATCCTATAGTATATGTAATGAAAAATCACACACACACACACACACACACACACACACACACACACACACACACACACACACACACACACACACACACACACACACACACACACACACACACACACAATTTGAAGACAATAATGGTACTCTTTGTTGTTGTTGTTATTTTAAACATATTGTATATGTTTGGAATGAAATAGGATAATTTTTTTTCTAATTTAAATTTGTGTAATATTGAAAATGATATGTAATCTAGTCATATGTTTTTGTCGTGCAAATGCAAAATAATACATTGCATTCTTTTATTTGTAATTGTTTGAATATTTTGTTTTTGAACTGTGACCTTTGACAATAATTTATGTTGCATATAACGCACATAATTGTTACTGAAGGTAATTAGGTGTGGTGCTTGTTGTGTATGCCAAGGTCTGCTATGAAAGTGGCGTTTTCATGTTTTGACATGTAATTATGATCAAAAAGTTATTTCCATGTGAAACAAGTCTTATTTTTAAGACAAGTATGAGGGGTTTTGTATCAAAGATATCTTTTAAATACATATAGCTTACTATCCCATGAAAGAACAAAATTACAAGTAGCTAATTATGTCACAGTTCTTCAAGTTTTAACTTTTTTTAACACTCATAGAAATACCCTAAGAAAAAGTTATGCTGAAGTGGTTGATATAATAGTATTGATTGATGCGATGCAAATAAATTGAGTTTTTATAGGTAGTTGTTCAAGTTATGATATTTTGCATTGATTAATTTGATATAGGGTGATATAGTGCATTTTATTCCTTATATCTTATGACAAGACAAGAGTTATGACATTAAGATACCAAAGAATTGTACTGTAGTATGTAGAATATTTGAATGTGTCAAGGCTATTCTAGGTAGTTGTTTAAGTTATGATATTTTGTATTATTTAATTTGATATATGGTGATATAATACATTTTATTTGTTATATATTATCACAAGACAAGAGTTATGACATTAAAAAACAAAGAAATTATACTGTAGAATGCATAATATTCAAATGCATTAAAGGATTGATTTGCTAGATATTTTTTTTCAATTTAATCAAGACATGCTTCCAACATTAGTACTTGTTGATTAAATCTCTACATTGTGTATTGCTTGTGGTAGGAGCAAGGGATATATTTTTATTTGTTTTCGAAAAAAAATTGTTTATTTGTTTTGACAAATGTTGTAAATACATCAAATTTGAATCTTAGAATTCAACATGTTGTAGTTAATAACCTTGTTTAATTATATGTCTTGACATGCTTATTATTATTTTTATTTTATATAGAACATAAAAAACTTTTAAAAAAATTGAAGTTTTTTAAACATGTAATAAAAAACATAGAAATTGCATAGTTTTTAAATTTAAAAGGATGATTTTTAAAGTTTATATAGTTGTTCATTTTTTTGATCATATAATAATTAATGTAAATAGAGTGAAAATAAAATAAATAAAGATGTAATCTATGGATGCTTAAACAATATCTCTCCAAGAGCTCATTGATACAACCATTGATGCTTCAACATACACTCAAAGAAACCAATTGAAAACAAAATCAATTGTTATAAAAAAAAGATATATGCAAAAGATTACAAATCATGTATATTACAATGAAGATCACTTATATAATCAAGGCAAAAAAAGATGCAAGCTAAACTAGGCAATGTGGGATACATCCTCACATAAGATAAAACTAGGTAAAGACCAATGACCTAGATATAAACAAGAAAACATGAGTAATAAGATACTCTAACATCCCCCCTTAAGTGAATCTAGTGGATAAAAATATAAAATGTAGTGTGAATCCACATGTCCCTATGGATGCCAATCTATCATGCTAGAATACATGGATGTCAAGTCGCTTTAACTACCAAGTCGAAGTATTTATGGTGTTGAATATGAGGATTACTAAATATGAACATTATTCTCTAAATTACTAGGCATAATGATAAACCCAATAAATAATTGCTTGAACACCCTCCAACATAATGGTGAGAAGTGAGCACAAAGATAATGGGGATGCTGCATTGGTGTCATTGGTGGATATGCTACACTGGTGTCACTATAAGAATCACCAAAAAGGCCATGAAGTCAAGTAACAATACTCATATAAATTTTGGAAAATAAAGTTCCTGAATAAGATACCCACGTACAAAAGAAGAATTCATAAAACACTCAAAAGTACAAAATACATATAATTCTCATAAAATGGAGAAAAGAGAGAAAAATTGTAGGAAAAAGTCCCCCAAAAAGAGATAAAATAAGAGAGATAGAAATCCCCCAAAAGATAAAGTTGAATAAGTTTGCATTCCAAGCACTCGTGAGTCATGAAGGAACTCAGTCTATATGAGTGGTCTAAATCCACTACTCTATCATAAAAATAATTGATACTAGGCTTCGCCAAAATAGATTCAATCAATGTGACTATCAGTGGTGGCAAAATTACAAAAAAATATTACATGTGCAAAGAACACTCAACACCTAGAAAGGAATGTACATCACACCCCCCATACTGCTGAATGAGTGGAATTTATAGAAAATTTATGCATGAGTGGTGCAAATCAACTACTTGAACACTAAATAATTTGACACTATATACACTAGAATAGCTCCATATCATGCTAAAATAGATTATCAAACTATCAAAAAATAAAATATGACGTTGGGATTCACTAGAATAGCTACATTTCAAGCTATGGGAGAATATCAATTATTTGAAAAATAGTGTCAAAAATATAGAAAAGTCTCCCAAAGATGATGGCCTATGGTGGTAATAGAAGAGACAAGCAAATGATGAAGTGAAAAGGTGCCTAGAATAGATCACACAAATGCATGAAGTTAGAAAAGGCTAAATCAACAAAGTCCCATGTCACTTTATAAATTAGTGTGACTACAATATAACCCATACACAAACAACATCATAGGGAAACAAGGAATACCTAGGTGATGTGGTGAGGATCAAGAAACACTATGAAAAAACATATCTTCAAGTTTCAAAACATATGATCACCAAAACTCACATCATACTCAGTGAAACATATGGCATTGAGTTGTATAGAGAATCTGCCTAGTAGTGTCTACATGTCATGAAATTGAATAACATCATGGTATACATACCTTTTTACCCACAAAAGATGATATAAATAATGGGAAATAAAATAATGCTAGCAAATATTGGTGCTATAGTACACATATAATATATTAACCTCATTCTTCTTGTGCTCTAGGTGAATAGAACATGGGACAAGGAATTGGTCTAATAATAACGCCTCCAACCATGTCAGCTTTCATGAGACCAAAAAAATCTCATAGCCAACCATGTTGAAGTAATTTGTTCAATATTTATGGTTGACATAGGGAAAATGGCATCCCACAACAAAACAAAAATAAAGGGTTTTCAAAAAAACTAGATAAAGGGAGGCAGTGAACCTAAATTATTTTCCACTATTCATAATTAGGAAAAAGCAACAACATGCTGATTATTATCAATAATTTGCATTTATACTCAAAGCCTAGTGCCTAACAACTATCAATCTATCTCATTAGATACCCACAACAAAAGTTATAAGACTCAATACATGCATCTACTTGGCATGACCAATCATCCACCACTGATTCATCCTACCTTGGTAGAATCATGTCTGTTCGATCATGCAAAAGTAATCAAAATAAATGGTTTAGGAGGTCGTTGGGTTGGTGGTAACCAGATCGTAGCTTGAGGAGAGTCGATAAGTGGTTGGGGGCAGGTGAGAGCCTAATATGTATAGTTGGAGGTGAATGGCCTACACAATGAGATTTTTGACCAATAATGCAAATAATCTCCTAAAAGGAATGCCTACCGAACACAACCATAGATCTAACCAACTCATGGATCGAGACGAAGTCACGTCAGACATGGGCACTGTGGGTGGGTCCTTTCATTCTTTGAACACGTGCTTAATAAGTTTACGTTTCTGACCATCACAAAACAAAATGGTGGTATTATTGGTGTAAAAGGTCCAAATAAGATATAAGTTGGTAAAGCAATACACAAGTAAAATTGAGTCATAACTATAGATGTCAAACATATATGTTAGTTTTGAAATCAAGATATAAGTCTATATTCTTGAAATCATTTTTTAAATTTTATAATTATATAAAATAGAAAATAAATTATTTGAAAAAAAGGAAAAATAATTAACATTTCAAAAATATAAAAGATTTATTGATGTGTGAGGAGATTTATACAATTTGAAGACAATAATAGTATTCTTTTTTGTTGTTGTTGTTATTTTAAACATATTGTATATGTTTGGAATGAAATAAGATAATTTTTTTTTTCCAATTTGAAGTTGTGTAATATTGAAAATGATATGTAATCTAATCATATGTTTTTGTCGTGCAAATGAAAAATAATACATTGCATTCTTTTTTTTAAAATTGTTTGAATATTTTGTTCTTGAACTATGACCTTTGACAATAATTTATATGCCATTTAATGCACATAATTGTTACTAAAGTTAATTAGGTGTGGTGCTTGTTATGTATGCCAAGGTCTATTATGAAAGTGGGTGTTTTCATGTTTTGACATGTAATTATGATCAAAAATTTATTTACATGTGAAAGAAGTCTTGTTTTTAAGACAAGTATCAAGGGTTTTGTATCAAATATGTCTTTTAAATACATATAGCTTATTATCCCATGAAAGAACAAAATTACAAGTAGCCAATTATGTCACAGTTCTTCAAGTTTTAACTTTTTTTAATGCTCATAGAAATACCCTAAGAAAAAGTTATGTTGAAGTGGTTGATATAATAGTATTGATTGATGTGATGCAAATAAATTGAGTTTTTATAGGTATTTGTTCAATTTATGATATTTTACATTGATTAATTTGATATAGGGTGATACAGTGCATTTTATTCCTTATATCTTATGACAAGACAAGAGTTATGGTATTAAGATACCAAAGAATTGTACTGTAGTATAAAAAATATTTGAATGTGTCAAGGATTTTCTAGGTAGTTGTTTAAGTTATGATATTTTGTATTATTTAATTTGATATATGGTGATATAATACATTTTATTTGTTATATAAAAAGAAATTGTACAAGAGTTATGACATTAAAATACAAAGAAATTGTACTGTAAAATGCATAATATTCAAATGCATTAAAGGATTGATTTGCTAGATATTTTTTCTATCAATTTAATTGGGACATGCTTCCAACATTAGTACTTGTTGATTAAATCTCTACATTGTGTATTGCTTGTGGTAGCAGCAAGGGATATCTTTTTATTATATATTATCACAAGACAAGAGTTATGACATTAAAATACAAAGAAATTGTATTGTAGGAGCAAGGGAAATCTTTTTATTATATTTTTGTTTGTTTTAGAAAAAAAGTTGTTTATTTATTTCGACAAATGTTGTAAATACATCAATTTTGAATCTTATAATTCAACATGTTTTAGTTAATAACCTTGTTTAATTATATGTCTTAACATGTTTATTATTTATTTATTTTTTAAAATAGAACATAAAAAACTTAAAATTTTTTTTTGAAGTTTTTTAAACATGTAATAAAAAACATAGAAATTGCGTAGTATTTTTTATTTAAAAGGATGATTTTTAAAGTTTATATAGTTGTTCATTTTTTTGATCATATAATAATTAATGTAAATAGAGTGAAAATAAAATAAATAAAGATGCAATCTATAGATAATTTTGTTTTGTTTTTATTAGTCAATTTTAAGTGAAATCAAAGACAATGCCCATACATGTAAGTATATTCAGTTGATAATAGCCTTTTTTAATATCAAGAGTAAGAAGAATAGAATAATTAACTACATTTCCTCTTCATAGCCATTACCATCGATTTTTTTTTTTTGAGAATTCACAAAAAAATGGAGGAAGTAGTGTTGCACCATGGTGCATTGTTATTGAAAGAGTTATCAAAACTCTTCAACCAATATCTCTCCAAGAGTTCATTAATAAAACCATTTATGCTTTAAAATATACTCAAAGAAGAAACCAATTGAAAATAAAATCAATTGTTATACAAAAAAAGAGATATGCAAAAGATTACAAAGCATATATATTACAATGAAGAGCACTTGATTATATAGTCAAGGCAAAAAATGTTGCAAGCTAAACTAGGAAATGTAGGATAAATCCTCACATAGGACAAAACTAGGTAAAGACTAATAACCTAGCTACAAAATAGAAATAATGAGTAATAAGATACTCTAACATCCCCCATTAAGTGAATCTAGGTGATAACAATAAAAGATGCAGTGTGAATCCACATGTCCATATGGATGCCAATCCATCATACTAAAGTACATGGATGTCAAGTCACTATAACTACCAAGTCAAAGTATTTATGGTGTTTAATATGAATATTATGCTCTAAATTACTACGTAGAATGATAAACCTAATAAAGTATTACTTGAACACCGTCCAACACAATAGTGAGAAGTGAACACAAAGATAATGGGGCTACCACAATGGTGTCACTAGTGGAGATACCACACTGGTGTCACTATAAGAATCACCAAGAAGGCCATGGAGTCAAGTAAAAATACTCATATAGGTTTTGGAAAACAAAGTTCTTGAATAAGATACCCACGTACAAAGAAAGAATTCATAAAACACTCAAAAAATAAAAATACATATAGCTCTCATAAAATGGAGAAAAGAGAGAAAACCTTTAAGAAAAAGTCCCCCCAAAAGAGAGAAAAGAAGAGAGATAGAAATCCACCCAAATATAATGCTTAAGTTTGCACTCCAAGGACTTGTAAGTCATGAAGGAACTCAGTCTGCATGAGTGGTCTAAATCAACTACTCAATCACAAAAATAATTGACACTGAACTTCACCAAAATATATTCAATCAATGTGACTGCCAGTGGTGACAAAATTATAAAAAAGTATTACATATGCAAGGATAACTCAACACCAAGAAGCATAATGTCCATCATACCCCCCATACTACTAAATGAGTGGAATGTCGAGAAAAGTTTTGCACGAGTGGTCTAAATACACTACTTGAATACTGAACAATTTGACACTATATAGACTATAATAGCTCCATATCATGCTAAAATAGATTATCAAAATATCAAAAAATAAAATATGACATTGTGATTCACTAGAATAGCTACATTTCAAGCTATGGGAGACTATCAACTATTTGAAAAATAGTGTCAAAAATATAGAAAAGTCTCCCAAAGATGATGGCCCATGGTGGTAATGGAAGAGATAAGCAAATGATGAAGTGAAAAGGTACCCAAAATAGATCACACAAATGCATAAAGTTAGACAAGGCTAAATCAACAAAGCCCCATGGCACTTTATAAATTAGTTCGAGTAGAATATAACACATACATAAAAAAACATTAGATGGAAATAAGGAAGACCTAGGTGATGTGGTAAGGATCAAAAAACACTATAAACAAACATATCCTCAAGTTTTAAAACATATGGTCACCATAACTCACCTCGTACTCAGTGAAATATATGGCATTGAGTTATATAGAAAAGCTGTCTAATAGCGTCTAAATGTCATGAAGCTAAATAAAATCATGGTACACATACCTTTGTACCTATAAAAGGTGATATAAATAATGGGAAATGTGACAATGCTAGCAAATATTGGTGCTATAGTGCACACATAATATACTAACCTTATTCTTCTTGTGCTCTAGGTGAATAGAACATGGGACAAGGAATTGGTCTGATAATACAGCCTCCAATCATTTTAGCTTTCATGAGACCACACAAATCTCATATCTAACCATGTTGAAGTAGTTTGTTCAATATTTGTGGTTGATATAGGGAAAATAACATCTCACAACAAAAAAATAAATAAAGGGTTTTCAAAAAGACTAGATAGAAAGAGGCAGTGAACCTAAAATTATTTTCCACTATTCATAAATAAGAAGAAGAAACAACATGTTGACTATTATTAACAATTTTCATGTCTACTCAGAGCCTAGTACCTAACATCTACCAATCTATCTCATCAGACAACCATAACAAACATTACAAGACTCAATGCACACATCTACTTGGCATGACCAATCATCCACCATTGATCCATCCTACCTTGGTACAATCACGTCTGTTAAATAATGTAGAAGTAATCAAAACAAACGGTTGAGAGGTGGGTGAGATCCTAATATATATGGTTGGAGGTGAATGGCCTGCACAAGGAATTTTTGACCAATAATGCAAAAATATCCCAAAAAGAATATATATCCAACACGACCATAGATCCAACCAATTAAAAAGTAAATATTCAAAATAAAAGCAAAGATATGAAGACTATAAATTGAGTAATGTCTACATACTAGCCAATTAGTGACTATTGGACGGTGGCTCTAATATCACGAAAGAGCTATCAAAAATCTTTAGCTAAGATCTCTCCAAGAGCTCATTACTAAAACCATTGATGTTTCAACATATTCTTAAAGAATAAATCAATTGAAAATAATATCGATTGTTATACAATATTATATATATGTAAAACATTACAAACTATGTATATTATAATATAGAGCACTTGCTTTTATAGGTAAAGAAAAATAAGATGCAAGCTAAACTAGGCAATGTGGGATAAATCCCTATATTGAACAAAACTAGGTAAAGATTAATGACCTAGATAGAACCTAGAAAACATGAGTAATATGATACTTTAACAGTTATAAAATTTGAATGAAAGCAAGTTTAATGGGCATAGATCCATTGTGTATATTTTTTTAACATTTTAATTTTATTTGTCAACATGTTAGCTATAGATTTTAATGATTGTCACCAAACTAAAAAGCAAAGTACTAAAACTACAGTTTGTTTTAATTTTGTAATACCCTATGATAGAATCAGAGAATTAGATTACAAAGCAAAGTAAACTTTTTAAGCTAATTTTTTATGTTATGAGTTAGTCAAGTCTTTTCAAAAACTTTAAAAAAAACTAAGAAGCATTGAAATAAATACCATCTCCTAATGAGATACTATGATAGATTGTTAATTTATTATTTTTTACTATTGAAAGAAGAATAATAAATTTGTAACTATCTATCAAAAAATAACATAAATTTATAAGCATTGATTCATGTATTTTCTTATAAATGTTTGTTTCTAAACAATTTTTTATTGCTTTAAAATAAAAAATCGGTCCCTAAAGAAATTCTTATGCTTGTATTTTTTTTTAAAGCATTAATTTGTCTTCTAAAAATATTATGGATCAAAATACATATTATATGGATTTGTCTTGAGCCATCGACTTATTTACTATGCTAATTGAACATAGATTTCAAATAGAGTAAATTAAATTCTATGTCAATTTAATAAAATCATCCATAAGATACTATTCTAGATTAGGAATTTATATTTAAATATTGAATAAATAAGTTATTTTCTTAATTCCTAAATTATTCATTATGTAAAGTTGAAAACATAAAATTATTTATTTTTTCTATAAAAAAGTTGTGCATTTGTTGGAACTTAACATGTGCACATTGTGCTATAAATGAAATACATTATTTATATAGGATGAGAGTATATGTGTGTGTGTGTATATAGATATAGCTATATATACAAGTTTTTAGAACAAATAACAATGTTAAATAAAAATGAAATATATTAATTTTCATGTTCTGAGAAAAGTTTAATGGAAATTAATGCTCGCTCATGGGACATAAAAAGAATATAGAACTATTTCCTTATAAGAATAAATGGGTAGCTTATATCCAAAAGAAATTAATTTAGTATTGATATGGAGAAGTCATCTACATAACTAAAAATACCTATTTAATAATATAGACATATTTAAAATCATTTAAATAAAAATTATATATATCTAGTTAAGAAATATTTGATATAAAAATAATAAAAATACAATGTAGAGGACTAATTATAATTGTTGATGTAATAGTAATGCATGGGATTATAAATAATCCTTGAATAGCTTATTAAAATATAGTTTAAAAAATATTTGACTATATTTTTTATGTAGAAAAATATTAAAATAAAAAGCATGGAATAGAGTTCAACTAGCCACATTCCTAAATTATTTAATTATTATTTATTTCAAGAATTATAAGAGTTATTGATAGTATTGTTTTAGATATTCTCATTAATGCTTGGCCTATACTAGGAATAAAAGTAGCATGTGGTAACCCTCTAGTTTGGTGTTGTTTCATTGATACATATCATAACTACATCGACATGACGTAGATTGAAACTTAGTACCAAATATTTTTTTATGCTAGGCCTTAACAATAGTCACTAACAAAAAAAAGTTGATAAATGTAAATTTTATAAAGCCTTTGGATCCTATCTATAGATTGCTCAGATAGCAATACCTTGATAATTATAGAAGAACCTTTTTTTAGCTCTATATCAAGGTTAAATGGGTCCCCTTCCCAAATAACATAACATTCCAATATTCAAAAGTAGCTTCGCTTAATGGATTATCCATCAAGGCATATGGCTAACCAAATACAAAAGAGCCAAAAAATTGAAAGTATTAAAAATTCTTTCAATTTAAAATAAACAAAATTTAAAAAACACATTCTAAAAAATACTACTAATATGCCTTCATTAAGCAAAGATGAGTACTCAATGTCCTCAGAGGATATCTATGAATGAGGTATCCTTTTTTCTACTTCTGAAAACCTTCCATTATTCTTAATACTCAATTTATTCGAGTCCAAATTTACCAAACAACCCCATTTCTCAAGTTTACCTCTTTTTACTTTATTCAAATCTTCTCAAATCTGCATCTCTCTTACCATTATATCTAATGATCTTAGAATTAAGAGAACACAAAGGGATTTTTACTTAATTTTAATTTTTTTCCAAAAAAGGATCTAAAACTTTTCCTAAATGAAAAATAGGCTTGTTGACTGAAGTAACTACTAGATACTCCTCTTTAGCCTCCTTCCCCCAAGAAGAAACTATTTTTCACTTGGATTTAAAATAGGAAGCATAAATATGCCTAATTTGAAAATAATTCTAACATCTGAATGGATTCCATTTAAAATAAATGGATTGAGACCAAAAACTATATTTTAATTTTAATTTGATCATATTAGGTAAATCTTGAGAGATATCTAAACAAACTAGCATTCTAGCAAAAGTTTTCTGGGAATAATTTAGTGAAGGGGCATCAATTTCCAGTAATTCCCCCAATAATCCTTTAATAAATATATGCCTAGATTTATTTTAGAACTGAAGTGGAAGATACAATAACCTCACCTAGATGGGATGAAAATAAATATTTTTAGTCAAAGGGTTAAAATCAGGAAACCAAGGTTTGAACAGAAGAAGGTGATTATCAAAACTTCAAATTTTAGCTTGAAAAATCTTATTACAATCAGTGAAATAATCAAAGGCCACAATAAAAAAGACTTTTACACAAGGATAAATTTACTTATTGCCTTCTATCATAGGCTGCCAAGATTTTGAAAGCCACTTATGCAGATTAGGAAGGGAAGGCCAAAACCTATCAAAGTGGTAGACTAGGCCCCTCTCCAAATACTAATCTTTGCCCTCAATAATATCCTATAGAGCTTTACCTTTAAAATTAACCACTAATGGATTCTTTTCCACATTAAAAATGCTAGAATGATCACATTCAAAAAATCAAAACCCAAGGATGCCCTAGTTTCTTGATTTTTTGACCTGGATAGGGTCGACAGTGTCTCCCCTACTCTCTCCTTATAATCTCCCAATCCTTCCATAGATTTAAAAGATTTAATTCTACCATTATAGATCAAAATTTATAGTTGTGGATGTGACCTATAACGCTCTCCCTCTACCAATGTTTCCGTACTCATCCCTTGACCTACCCTAGCCCAACTACCATCCCCATTGCCTTACATCCACCCACACTCACATGCCCTATTCATTGACCCCTTAATTGCAGAAGCTCAGGATAATATCATTCTTTTATGTGATGAAAATATTATTGTTGTGCCTTCTTAATTGTAGAATAACTTTATTATGTAAACTTTTGGTTCAAAATCTATATGCAATGAGAAGAGTATAAAAATATAATATAGAAAATTTCATCAAATAAAAAACTTGTGCCGAAGTAATGAAACTTTTTCAAGACAGCTACCATGGAAGTTTTTTTCTTCAAGAGTAAGAAATAAATTGGTAATGTCAAAATAGTCTTATGAATACAAAAAAATAAACACATATGGATTGTGGATTGATTTTAAGGTTTATGCAAAGCTTGTAAGCCCAAACAAATGTTTGGAATCACTACAAGCCTAAAACTTTGAACTATTAAAGATAGCCTAAAAAAGCAAAGAAATCAATGTAATGTTAGAATCCGTATATAATCAATATATTGAAAAGAAAAACAAGAAAATTATCTATGTGTGCATTTATTACATTATTGGTGTGTGGCGCATAATGTTATCGCTTTGTAGAGTACCTTGTTCCCTATGAAGTTGTCTTGGATGAAGTTGTTTCATTCATAGAATCTTCAAGTGAGTTTTTTAATCAAATCATTTTATGTCAATGAATTGTTAATTAATATATGGTATAATTTGGCATCGAATAAATAAATAAATAAGATTAAAAAAATAATAAATGATTATATAATTATAAGGTAGCATATGCTATAAGGAGATAATAGATACACATTCAAAAACCTTTACAGAAAACAAACAAGTGTTAGTTATAAGTGTAAGCATTGTTTTATTGTTACAAAATACAAACCACATGAGCTGTGCAACTTGTTTAAGTAATTTTTATCTACAGAACAAGCAAAAATTGACAAAAGAAAACATGCCAATGATAAAAAAAGCATTAAAATAAATTTAAAAAATCCAACATAATTTTCTTGTATCTTGAAGATATTTCTCTAAACTAGGGGACTAATGTGTTCATGCAAATAAAAAGTTAAAAAAATAATCAAACATTGTTTTTTGTAAGCAATAAGTAAATAATAAATTAGACTTGATGCCTTAATTATATGAAAATTTAGAATATTTGGCGTGATATGAAAATATGTATTATTTTTTATTTTGAGTCCTGGGTCCTTCAAAACAATGCTCAATGTTTTTAAATGTCAATAGTAAATAAACAATTGAGACATATTTTTCTTCTTATAGAAATTAATAAAAAAAATTACATATAAAAGGATATGGAATGCACTACATATCAAGTGGTAGTGCACATGAGTTTATTCTTATATGCAATTAATTCCACTCTATAACACAATCCATGTTAAATATATTTGGTTCTGCATTTTTTTTGTTGAAAATTTGAAATCAACATCAACTTTGAAATAAATCTAGAGTAAATTACTATTAATTTTTTTCCTGACATGATCTCTTATATTTATATTTTTTGCTTCGATGCTATTTGGTGATGTTTATGAGGATACAATAATAAAAAAAATATGTAGTAAGTATTAAAGTTAGAACATAAAAATATGTTTTTTTATCGCAATAGGATGAAGCAAACAAATGTAATAAAATTGATAAAACATAACTGCTAATGTCTTCACTTTTTTATATGATATATTTTTTGCAAAGATCAGAATTTGACATTTGTTTAGAGTTCCAAAGAATATGACATTGAATAAAATCATGATGAACTTTATTTTAAGAGGATGCCAAGAATGAGCTACACCCAAAAAAAAAATAAAGGAAGAAAAAAATGGATTAGCACCAGAAAAATAGAATTGAATCTATCTATAGACACGTGTGCACACGCAGGCACACACGCACATGCACACACACACACACACACACACACACACACACACACACACACACACACACACACACACACACACACACACACACACACACAAAGAGATAAATATAATCAGTTATATATACATAAAAAAACTCACATATTTTGTGAAGGAATACATAATAGTGTTATGATTCCAATGACAATGAAAATGATCAACATTTTTTTTTAAAAAATTCCATACTATTTTTAAACTTTTCAACATCTTTTTTTTCTATCCTTGTTTGAAGCTGGTAAAATAATAAAAATAAGTACAAATCATGTTATACAATGATGATTATTGTTTGGATATAGTACATAGGCAAAAAAACTTATAATAATACGGATCATTATTGTAGTACATCAAGGCAAAGAAAAATAAGATTTTGTAGACATTATTTAAAAAAAAAATCATGTCATGCTATTCAATGGAAAAAACCCCTTAACTGAATGTGAAAGCATGAAATAAGACAATGCATTGTACATGAATAGATGCAAAATTAAAAAAGAATGAAACTTGTGATTTGCATACAAACCAACTCTACTCTTCATAGATGACAATAATAAATGCCATGACTTGAACAAAATTACAGTGCCAATAACATGTCTATTTTATTTTACTTATGTATTTATTTTTAGAATAGTCTTGTGATTTTAAATTTAAAACAAGCATAACATGTATATAGTTGATTGTAAAATAGAATAGAAAAACCTTAAACTTTTTTTGACATTTATCTTGTTGTTAATGAATAAATGTCACAATTTGAGTTCAATGGTTGGTGGTAAAAGTCATAGTTTTGGGAGATGTTAGATGTGTTAGGAGACAAATTTTTTTTTGTAACACAATGCACAAGAATAAAATTGAGTCATAAGTATGGATGCAAAAATGGATATCAGATGTGATGCCAATAGCGATGTATTCAAACATATATGTTGGCTTTGAAATCAATATATAAGTCTATAATCTTGAAATGATTTTTTAAACCTAAGATTATATAAAGCAAAACTTTTTGGTTTGGAAAAAAATTATAAAATAAAGTTTAATTAATGTGTGAGGAAATCATGTTTTTTGGTATGTGGCACATTTGGTGGATCTAACTAAAATCATGATTTTATGTGACTTTAAGGCTATTGATCGACTATAGGATTTTGTTGGTAGTGTGATGGGGGTTTTGATTTAAATGAGTGGAGCCCAATAATTCTTATGCTTGTTCTATCAATTTTTGTTGATATATGCCTTATTATGTGCATAATTTGGCACTACAAAAAATGGATTTTATAGCTTTTACATGTGCTCTAGTTTTCTTGATTATATCTCTATGCCCTAAAAAAAGTTTAATGGAATTTGTCAAGCGTGTTACGCACATAAATCTTTACCATTTTTTTGGCTTTAGTCAATAAAAATCTAGGAAGCAATTTAAGAGATAATTGGATATGTTTTTATGTATTCATTTAACATTTAAAATCCATTATAGAAGTGGTCTTGATATTCACTAGAAATCTATGGGTGGTTTGAGATTCAAATACAGTCGCAAAAGTGGCATGGATTTTGGTTTGGCTGGGGATAGTTGGTTAGTTAGAAGATTAGTTGGATAGTTTCATAGGAGTTTTGGCTCCATCTTTATCCTTTTCTGGTGAACCGTGCATGCATTTGATTCCTCTCTATGTTTTTCATGAGATTAAAGAGTGGTATGTTCTTATGCTAGAGACTTTTCTATTGTATGCTAATCCACATGACATGATTATGCCCCCAGTGGTTTCTCTTGATTATTAGATTGATCTCATTCCTTCATTAGACCATCTATTGGGTTATTTTGTGTCCCCAAGAGTAGTGGAAGTGGATACAAGGCTTGTAAATTTGTTTTCAAGTCTTGGTGTGAATCAAAGATGGAACTTGGACACAATGTCTTTATAAGTGGAGGCCAAATACTTCCTAGATGAGTAATCATGAGAGCAATGCAAGGGAAAATACAATCAGTGGTATGTTTCTTATTATTCAATCATCATTCTAATTTGGATGCATTGCATAGGGACAAAACTTATAATAATACAAAGTATTATTCTAGTACATTAGGCCAAAGAAGAATAATATTTTATAGACATTGTCTCTTTAAAAAAAATCATGTGATGTTATTCAGTGGAAAAAACTCCTTGACTGAATGTGAAAGAATGAAATAAGACAATGCACATGCCTTGAACAAATTTAAAATTAAAAAATAATGAAACATGTGATTTTCACACAGGCCAAATCTATTCTTCAAAAATGACAACATAAGTGCCATGCCTTGATCAAAATGATAGTGTCAATAACATTTTTTAACAATTTTGTTTTCTTGAACAATATTATTCCATGCCATTTGTTAACAATTTTGCTAGTTAACCTTGCCAAAGCCAAAAATACTTTGTGTTGATCAAAATAAATGCATTTTTCACTGACTCAAAGACTAAAATAATTGGATAAAAAGTAGCAAATGGATCATATAATGTCCCTTTTGAAAACATTGCAATAATTTTATGTTAAACAAAAATGAATGCTATAGTCTTGTGCTTTGAAATTCAAAACATTTTTTTAATTTACCAACTAGCATATCTATTCTACGTCATTGACCATGCCAATTTAATATCTAGAGATAAAAAACCTACTTTCTTTATTAGAATTCCCTATTTCTAAAAAGATTTTTTTTTTCCTACATATTTTTTTTTGAACTAATGACATAAAATATCTACATAGAAACCAAACAATGGACAAAAATAACGTAAGCATAGATAGAAAAACTAAAAAGTCAAAGCAAATCTTTCCAGTCAATGAGCAGAAGAGAATAGGGATCTGTTTGAATCACATCCATGGCGATAAAATTAAAAATAAAAAAAAGTGGGGGGGGGGGGGGGAAGAAAAAATAACTAGGCATAACAAAAAAAACTTATAGCATTGGTGTTTAACAAAGTCAACTAGCAACAAGGTTAACTGATAACATTAAAAAATTATATATGGGGGAATCTAATTAGGCAAAACAATAAGATGCTATTTATAACATCACTTCATTTGAGTCGCGACATCAATATATTCATTGGCAGAGTACATGTGTATTTATTGTATGGAGCACAAAATGGATTTATTGTTTAATAGAAAATCTATTAGGACAAAGAAATAGTATAGGTCTTTAATTAAAGGGTTTTTTGCATTGAATACAATGTTAATGAATCTAATATAAGGGTGCATTTAAAAAAATTGATGCATTTATAATGGCTCACAAACCTTACAATAATTTTAAGTCAAGACCAAATGGATCCCATAGTCTCCCTTCAGGGATAATGTAGAGCTGTTATAATAAAAAATAGAATAAGAAGTGTTATTCTGCAAAATTTTATACACATAAATTGGCAAAATGACGATATCTTTGTTGCAAAGTTGTAAATAAAATCTACTGATTTAAGGAAATACAAAATCTAAATATATTTTATCTTTACAATAAGAGTAAGAGATGAAGTCAATGTTAATAAATTCAATTCTAGAATGAAAATATTGATTGCATGGAAGCATAAAAAACTTGTGTTACAATCTAGATAAACTCCACCTAGATCTTTTAAGTCTGATTTTGCAAGCAAAACATTCAATAGCAATAGTTTATTGCCTTTGCAATACTATTTGGTTGATGTTAATCCTTTTTTGGGATCTTTTATTTATTTATTTATTTTTGGCACAACTACAATAAAAAAAAATGAGAGAGGAAATATTTTTCAAATGCATTACATTTATCACTAAGAATAACACCATAGACACAACAATAAATAGTTGTAGTTGGTTGAAATATGTGTTGAATACAGATTGCAAAAAAAAGAAAAAAAATAAAAAAAGAAAAAAGAAACATAGTATGTATGCATTTTATACAAAAAAAATAGAAATATTTTTTGAATTCATTACCTTTGTAACTAAGAGGAAGACCATAAACATGACAGTAAGTAGTTTTTGGCTAGTTGCAATCTGTTTTGAATAAAAAGTGTAAAAAAAATTAAAAAAAGAAAGAGAAAAAGATAAAAGAAATCTTTTATGTATGCATTTCTTCAAAAAAATAAAGATTATATATATATATATATATATATATATATATATATATATATATATATATATATATATATATATATATATATATATATATATATATATGGGAATGCTATGATATGTGGATGCAGAAGATAAAAAGAAGCAATTTTGTAGTTTAATTTTTAATTTTTAAAATTTATTAATGCCTTGTTTATATGTCATAACTAGAAGCAATGACAAGAATTTAAGCAGGAAAACATTAATGAGTTTTATATGTCTTCCTCAAGAAGTGGAATTTTAGCCAATAGATAAAGTAATTGGCAAATGTTGTGTTTTTTTAGAATCCTTATAAATAATCAAGTTGCAAAAATAAAAAAAATAGGAGTGAGCTATGAGCAAATATTGTTAGCAATAAATAAAGTGAGGAAAATAAAAGACACTTTTTATTTGCAAAAGCAATCAACAAAGAAATTTTCACCATACATGTCATTGTCTGTAAAGAAGAAATTTACGTAAATGTAATTGAAGCTCTAAATTATAAACCATTATTTGTTTCTTATTTTTGCACATGAGATGTAAGAATTGTATTTTACCAGATATGGATTTATGTCAAACCAAGTACACAAAATATCCAAACCATCTAAAGCTATCTATGAAAGAGGAAAAATATGAAAAAATAAAGACAATTATCTACATACAAAAAAATTCATATCTTTTTAGATAGTATATAATACAATGATATGGTGAAATTTTGAGAACATGCAAAGTGGTTATTGGTTATACCTTGTTTCTGCATCGACTGCAATAACAACCAAGGATGTAGCCATAGTTTTACTTTGATGTAGACTATGCTGGTGTTTTGGTATGGGACTAGTACACTTGGATAAGTAGTTTTGTATTCCAAAAATTCTTAGCCTTTTGTTTTTTTTAATTTAAATTTTTTTTCTAAAATAATTAAACATAGTTTATAAACAATACATATCATGCCAAATATTCAATGGTTCTGCATTCAAGCAAAATTAAAGAATTTAATGCTTCTGTATTCGAGGAAGAATTCATCTATATATTTGATTTTGATATTTATGTTTTATTTCCTCTGTAAAATATCCCATTTCCTTTTTTTTTTGGAAAAAATATTATGTTATGCAAACTATATAACAACAGTCAACAGTCAAGAAACATATGTAGATGTGCAAACTAGAAAACCTACAAAATGTTGCATTTTCTATTAGACTTACATGCATCTAATAAAATTCAAAACAAAATTTGAAACTGCATAGTAACATATATTGAATTTTTTTTTTGTCTTTTTTGTTTATTTATTTATTTATTTTTTTAAACAACATATTCATAACAACAACAAAAAATGTTAACTAAGATAGCAATATATTGTTCCAAAATCTATGTCTATTTAATGTTTTTTGCAAGTAAGAAAGGTCAAGATACAAAAAAATGTTGATGGGGGGAGAAGATGAGGCTAAAATAAAAAGGATTTTTTGTTTTCCAACATGAATATACAACAAATTTTCAAAAATATTTATCATAACATGAATAGTTAAAGCTATTTGAAAAAGTTATATTTTTATTTTTTAGGAAGAAAACAAAAACTAACTCACCATGTCTTGAAAATAATAATATTGCTTGCAAGGAAAAAAACAAAAAATAAAAAAGAATAATAAAAAAACAAAAAAATAGAATACTTTTTTTTAAAATCAGAAATGTGCAAGTATAAAGTATTAAATGTCAAAAACATACTTAGAGTGAAACTAAAGGAAATTTATGGGCTTTGAGTTTATTTTTTTGGTCCTCTACAATATAAGAAACTATGCCATCCATTATGATTTTAAAGACACTAGTTAGTTGAAAATTAGGGAGAAGAAAGATAACTACTAAAATAACTTGTTTGTATTGGTCAAAAGATATCAATACTAGGTCTGGTAACAACATCTACAACAAAATTATTTTCAATATGCATTCAACTTTTCCATCCTTTGTATGGAAATTGAAGGTTAATGCATGGATAAATGAATGGCATGAATTTGATGGACATGTTAGATAGTCTAATGAAGCATTTTGTTCAAAGTCTATTGTTAAAATTGCATGTTGACAAGAATTGCATCCCAGTTCAAAGTGAGCTAAATAAATGTTTTTACTTTGAACATTCCAACTAGATGTAGATATCATTATTATTAGATTTCTAGTTCTTTTTCCTCTATCTTATATATATATATATATATATATATATATATATATATATATATATATATATAGAAACATAATTAAGATAAAAAATGAGGGGGAAACAATTAAAAAAAGGATACGTGCCTCGATAGATGTCCCAATTATCATTTATAAGATTTTTTTTTGTTTTATCAACCAATGGTTCTATTAAGGATTCAACATTTATTCACAATGTTCATGATCCTTTTAAAACTTTTCGTATAACATTTTTAAAAATATATTTGGGATAGTGTTTTGACAAATTAGTTGGTCATGTATTGCATTGAAAATCTATTGATTTTATTCACCAAGTTTGAATATGAAACAATGTTGTCATTGTCAATTGATAGAAATTTACAAGTTAACAAGAAAGGAGGTATTTATTATTAAAAAAATTAAATAAAAAGGGCCAACAACAACAAAACTAAAATTATAGTGTTATAATTTATTCCACTATCCTTAACATACAAATTAAACTGAGTATTTGTTTGTTGACAAGTCACTAAGACCCCGAATGAGCATATTGAGAATAATTCATTTGAGTCTATAATATTATCAATGGTATTACTTGGTGTGAGTTTGAATTTCTTGAAAATAGTAGGAATGTTTTGCATATGTTTTTTAGGAGTAAAAACAATATATAAAACAACATCACCTCTCTCAAAATTTGTTTTTGTTTGATTAAAATGTCTAAAACTCTGATCTTGTTTCCAATTGCTATATAAGTTTCAAATTTTGATATAAATTTGTTGTTTATGTTCATTGTAATTATTGTTTAACCATAAAAATAAACCAAATCAGCATGCGATAACTTAGCCTTTACTAGGGATGAATAATTTGTTACATGGGCAGGGCCATATACTGTTAGGATATCTTCTTTGAATACACTCACTTTTTTACCATCACAAATATCCATTATTATGCATGATAAAGGCATATCTATTCAAGTGTTGTAACATAACTATATCACAATAATGTCATTTTTTTTGTTTTTTACTTATATTTTGTGAAATAATTATGAGAAACTCATGAACAATAACTTATCATATGTTTTTAAGAAAAATATTAAGGCATTGGAAATAAAATAGAGAAGAAGAGAGAAAATGGTTCAAAATTCACCATTTTTATTATTACTATTAAACAAAACTTATTTTTGTTGTATAAGGTGAAGTGGCTTGTTCTTGTTGGCTTGTGATTTTTATGCTTGAAATGTATGTTTTTGACTCCATAATTTTATTCTCTTCCATAGACAACTATAATAAAGAAACACCATATTTGTATGCATTAGAAAAGGGTCACAATTGAAAGAGTTATCAAAACTCTTCAACCAAGATCTCTCTAAGAGCTCATTACTACAACCATATATGCTTCAACATTTACTCAAATAACAAAGCCAATTGAACAAATAAATTTTTATACACAAATGATATCTGAAAAGGATATACAAAAATATCATAAAACATACATATTACAATGTAGATTCCTTACTTAAATAGGCAAGGCAAAACAAGATGCAAGCTAAACTAGGTAATGTGGGATAAATCCCCACATAAGAAAAAACTAAGTAAAGACCCATGACATAGCTAGAAACTAGAAAGCAAGAGTAATAATATACTCTAATAACCCCCCTCATGTGAAGCTAGGGGATAAAAATAGAGGATACAATATGAAACCATATGTCCCTATGGATGCCAATTCATCTTGCTGAAGTACGTATATGGATGTTAAGTCATTGTAACTACCAATTCAAAGTAAGAATTGTGTTGAATATAAATAAAAATGAACACAAACATTACCCTCTATAATACTGGGTATAATGATAAACCCAAAGAAGCACCACTTGAACAACCTCTAATAAGATGGTGAGAAGTGAGCACAAAGATTGGTGGGGCTACCACACTGGTGTCACTGATGATGATACCACACTAGTGTCACTATAAGAATCACCAAGAATGCCATAAAGGCAAGTAAAAAATTCTAATATGGGTTATCACAAATTAAGTTCTTGAATAAGATACGCACGTATAAAGGAGAAATACAAAAAAGACTAAAAAAGTGCAAAATATATAACTCCCATAAAATAGAGAAAAAGATAAAACATCCAAAGTGCAAAATAAATAACTCTCATAAAGTGGAGAAAAATAGAGAATACCCATAGGAAAAACTACCCCCCCCCCCAAACGAGAGAAAATAAGAAGAGAGAGATAGAAATACCCCTAAAGATGATGCTGATGTAGTCCACAATCCAAGTACTCAAAAGTCATAAAGGAGCTCAATTTGCATGAGTGGTTTGAATCTAGTATTCGATCACAAACATAACTGATACTGAGCCTCACTATAATAGATTCAATCAAAAATACTGTCAATGGTGTCAAAATTACAAATGATTACTTCATGTGCAAGGAATGCTCAACACCTAAGAATCAGAATGTACACCACACCCGCCCCCGCCTCCCCCCCCACCCCATATTGTTGATTGGGTGAAGTGGAGAAAAAAGTTTTGCATGAGTTGTCTAAATCCACTACTCAAACATTGAACAAGATAACACTGTATACACTAGAATATCTCCATGTTATACTGAAAGAGACTGTTAAACTATTAAAGAAGACAAGATGACATTGGGTTTCATCAGAATAACTACATGTCAAGCTATGGGAGACTATCAACTATCATAAATTGGTGTCAAAAATATAGATTATGTCTCTCAAAGATGATGGCCCATGGTGGTGATGGAAGAGGCAAACAAATGATGAAGTGAAAAGGTGCTTAGAATATATCACACAAATGTATAAAGGGTCATATGGATAAATCAATGAATCCCCCTATGATACTTTATAAATTAGTGTAAGTACAATATAACCCATACACAAAAAACACAAGATGAAAATAATGAAGACATTGGGTTTCACTAGAATAGATCCAAATGAGAAGACCATTGACCTGTCATAAAGCCATCAAGTGAGATGCTCTAAAAAATAAGGGAGCGAAGAGGTGTCCCCATTAAAGAGGGTGAAGCACTAAGAAAGGGGCATCATGGAGACATGACACAACTAATAGTGTGTGAATGTACCAATGCATGTCATAGAATGATGGAAGAGTGTGGAAAATGGTGAAAGAAACTATCATGTATGAAAAAACACACCAAAAAAGAATCAACAACCAAAAAATAAATTGCAAAGCACATGCAAAAGGAGATCAGACTTAGTCAAAAATGAATTTGAGATAGTGCATGCACAAAGTAAAATGTAGTGCCCATATCATTAGAAACTCCCAATTAGTGATAATGTACACTAAATAATAGGATGTCAGACTTAGAGAAAAATGCATCCATCAGTGTAACAAATGATGACAATACAATCCAAAAGATGTAAGAAAAAAGTTTATGTTGCATGTGAGGGGATCTAACCTCCTACCAGATTGAACCTCACCCTCTAATATATAACAAACAAAATAGATAAGGTACATTCAAAAAAACTATTATTCCATCAATAAATTCTCACAACATTGCAAATGCATCACCACTAAAATGTCACCCCATGACAACAAACCATAAGCACAAGGCAACATAACCAATGTGAAGTGACCACCTAAATGTGAAACTTTATATTTTGGTGTGGTTTAAAATTTAAATAGAACTAATGCATGGGAAATGAAAAAAATAAACTTTTTAAAATGATGACACTCAATTTCGAGCTACCAATCAAAAGTTATTAAATAATTAATTTCCCATAAATGAGGCCTATTTAATAAAAATTTGCACTAAAATTAAAAAAAAAACTTTGTGACTAAGGTGGACTTATCCTTCCAACCATTTGTTAGAATTGGCATGAAACCAAGAATCTCCTCAGACCAACTAAATTAAAAAATCATGACCCTCTCATAGTAAGGACACAAATCACTTGCCCAACTATTATCCCCCAACCAAGAATATGTCCTCCACTCATAAAATCATTCAACCTTACAATGTCAACCAAAAACAATGGCCCACATCCATATAAATCCACACCATATTTAATAAACAAATCTTCTCCTCTTTTAAAAAAAACATTATGTAAATTATTTAAACAAAATTATGAACCCAAAAAAAACATAAAGAGGTGGAACCGTAGGCCTTCCAACTTGTCATTTTTTACAAAAAACAACATGGATCCCAAAAAAAGACCAAATCAAATCTAATTCTTCACATGATATACATATAAGGTTGACTATAAAAGGCATAGAGGGTAAGTTATGAAGTATCTCATGATCCTTGTTGAGGTGGTTATAGATAGCAATATAGGAGTGCATCAATCATAGGGTGAATGGTTGGTGAAGATGGATGACCCATGTAGATGAGCTCAAGGTAGGTGAGAATGCAAGGAGGAGAGTTCATTCAAAGGTCAAAAGCTTTTTGTGATTCCACCAATACCTACAAGTGCTTCTCTTGGGCTCTATTTTTTCTGTGGAAAAACCAACAAAGAACTAGATGTTGACCAAATTTGACTTTTAGGTCAAATTAAGGCACCCATAGGTAAAAAATTAATGTTTACATGTTTTAAGGGTCTGATATAGATGGCACAAGGTGTCTTATAGGCTAGTTGATGTCAATTAATGTTGTACTAGCCTTGGTCTTTAGTTATTTTAGTCTCTTTAGTCATTTTGAGTCATTTTGAGGTTTAAAAAGGTGCATTTAATGAGTTGTATAGATTTATTTGGGAATTTAAAGGTTACAAAATATTATTTCATGCCCCATGTGTCCACTTAAAGTTTTAATCAATTGACATAACTGAAACATGGTAGGTTATTTAGAAGAAAAGGTAGTTTTCTTGAGAAAGGAGAAAAAAATGGCACTTATACAACCCATGGGGAAGTGAGCCATGTGGGAAAGGATCATAAAATGTCTTTTCAAATTCCCCATGTTTAGCTACATGTCTTAAATGAACTAAAAATACCATTTTTTCCTTTAACCATTCTGCTCCTTTTTCACTCTTGTTGATAAAAAGAAGTAACCTGCAAGTTTGCACTTTGTTTATTTAGCACAAAATATCTCAAGAAAAATGATATTGGGGGTGTATTCTACACTAATTCATATTTAATTTGATGTTTTTTTGTATAATAATGGTGGTCTGAGCTTTATGAACCATTCCTAAGAAGTTGACCTTTCAAACCTACTTGCTAATTTGTGTACCATATAGGTTTTGCCTTGGTTTGAGCATTTAAGTACAACTCAACTATTGATATTGGTTCAAAAGAATTTTTAATCTCCCATATAATATTTTATATGCTTAATTTAAATTTGATTTTATGGGAAAATCATCTCAAATTTGTAGACTGGTCTTATGTGGGATGGCAAGCCTATTTTCACCATTTCTAGATCTCCATGTTTTTAAAACATATTTAAAGGGTTTTGATACGTATTTTTTCATTTTTTAAATGTGATATTGGTCCTTTCCTCCTTTAAATATTCATTTTCCAATTAATCTTCATAGTTTCAGTCATATGCAAGAAAATATAGTCAGGCAGCCATTAATGTGCATATATAGGTGTCATGAAGGAAGAAAATCATGTTGAAATGAAGGTTTTGAAGTTGATTCTAAGACCATTATAATTAGGAAAAAACATTTGGTTAATTTAAATGAGTCGTGGTCTATTCATGTGTCCTAAATAATGCATATTATCCTTTTTCACTTATGCTTCCTGCACACTAGAATAACCACCTATAGGTCATCTTGGCAGAAGATTGAAAAGGTCATTCTAGAGAATTTAAACATAATAATAAATTATAATTGATGTCCTAACATGAAGTGAGATCATGATCCCCCATTTTTAAGGTCTAGGTGTAATGAAATTACTTAGATGTTTGCATAGAATGATTTTATATCTCACATAATAAATTATGAGAGATCACATAATAATATTTGATAGCAGAGTAGAATACTGGATAATATATCAAAGCCAATTTGAGGTGGAAACCTCCACAAAAATGATCTAATATGAGAATACTTAACATGATAATCAAAGACTAACCATTACCTCCCATATATAGTATACTTAGCCATGGTTATTCCATAGGCCAATCTAATTAAGAACATAGAGAAATGTAATGAGAATATAAAAGAGGTATGTAAGACACAAGTCAACCACACATATCCCAAGACATGCTAAACATTAATGTCATAGCATACCCCTCCCCTTTAAAATGATGTTTTCCTCAACATTGAGTCAACTCTGGATGTTGATACACAAAAGATTCATCCTCCCAAGTAGCATCTTCACAGGGCAGATTCTTCCATTTAATCAAGTACTCTTTAATCACTCAAGATCGTAACTGCTTAGTGTACATTTGAAGGATTGAACCAAGATCAAGAATAACTCTTCCTTCCTTATCTATTTATGTTAATTCAATTTAGGAAGCAACTTTGTGTCTAATGATTCTTTTCAGGCATGATACATGAAATAATAGATGTATGCGAGTGGAGGAAGGAAACTCTAATTTGTAGGTCACACTACCAATTTTTTTCAAGATCTGATAAGGCCCACAATACTTAGGGTACAAATTGTTATCCTTTTTCTATTTTTTCAAGGACATTTTCTTATATGGTTGTACATGAACAAAAACCAAATCACCAATGTCAAAGTGTCTCTCACTTTTGTGTTAATATGCCTACTGTTTCATGTGATTCTAGGCCATGGTTAAATTTTCATGCAAACTAACAAGGACCTCCTATTGATGGTGAATATTTTATTCAATTGCATGGACCTTAGGATGGACCTTCAAGGTTGAAGTGATGGATGGAGGGTGGTATCCATATAGTGCCAGAAAAAGAGGCATTTTGGAAGAATTATGAATAAAAGTATTAGACCACCATTCAACAAGTGACAACCAATGAACCCATTTTTCCTATTTATCAAAAATAAAAAAATGGAGATATATTTATAGACATTTATTGACTACCTCAGTTTGTCCATCTGATCAAGGATGATAGGATGAAATATGAGCCAACTGGGTGCCCAAACATGCAAATAAATTAGTCCAAAAATTACTAGTGAATATGGGATCTCTATCACTGACAATGATCTTAGGGGTACCATGCAATTTTTGAAATATATTAAAAAAAGTAGAAACTAATATACTAAAAACAAATAGTTGTGATAAATAACAGAAATGAGCAGACTTATTAAGATGATTTACCGCAACCATGATAACATTTTGGGCATCAAATTTTTGTAACCATGTAATGAAATCCATAGACACATCTTTCCAACATTGGCTAGGGATGGATAAAGGCTACAAAAGACCTGGGGTTTTGATGGTTTCACCTTAATTTTTTTGATAGATCATACATCTAGACACATATTGTTGGACATCCCCCTTGATTCCTAAAAAAAAATACTACTTGATTATATGATAGGTTTTTAAAAATCTTGAATGACCCCCAATTGGAGTTGCATGAACTTCCTCAAGGATTTTTTGTTTAAGAAGAGAATTCTTACATAGGTATAATCTATCTTTATACCATAATGCATCACCATTCCATGTGAATTTTTCAAATCCATCCAAACTTTTCTAAAGATTTTGAATCAAATCATGGGTAGCACTATCCTTGTCCTATTATGATTATGCTTCCTCTAGACAATCTACCTATAGAATGGTCATAGCATATAGCAAGGCCTCAACTAATTCATCCTTCCTAGATAGTGCATATGCCACTACATTATTCTTTCTTTTCTTATAAACTATTTCAAAATCATATCCTAAAATTTTAGTTACAAATTTTTGTTGCTATTTAGATGATAACCTTTGTTCCAAAAAAGATTTGAGACTGTCATGATCAATCTTTACCTAAAAGTGATGACCCATCAAATAAGCCCTCCATTGTTTGACTCCATGCAAAATGGCCATCATTTACTTCTCATAAATGGGTTTGTGCTGATTTTTAATCTTTAGTTGAGGACTTTCAAATACAAGTGGTATGCCTTCTTGCATGAGTATAACACCCATACCATACCTAGATGCATCACATTCAACCACAAAAGTCTTGGAAAAATTAAGAGTAACCAACACTGAAGTGGTACACATTTCCAATTTCAATTGTTCAAATTCCTTGGTAGTTGTATCAGTCCACTAAAAACAGTCTTTATTCAACAAAGATGTGAGTGGGGCTACAATGCTACCATAATTTTTGACAAACCTATGATAGTAACCGGTTAGACCCAGAAATCCCCTTAGTTGCTTGAGCATCTTAGTAATCAGCTAGTCGACCATTGCTTGGATTTTTTTAGGATCCACTCGAACTCCTGTATGTGAAACTAGATAACCTAAATACTCAAACTCACAAGCTCCAAAAGTACATTTTGAAGGTTTGCATATAACTAATGTTGTTCTAAAATTAAGAGTACCTATTTCACATGGTGCAAATGGTCTTCCCAATATTTACTATAAATGAGACTATCATAAAAAAATACCAGAACAAATTTCCTAAAAAATGGCCTAAAAATAGTATTCGCCAAACTCTAAAAGGTGGATGGTGCATTTTTTAGCCCAAAATACATAACCAAAAACTCATAGTGGCCCTCATGAGTCCTAAAAGTAGTTTTGGGTATGTTTTCATCACGTATCTAGATTTGATGATACCCAAATGTAGATCTAACTTGGTAAAATAAAGAGAACCATTTAATTCATCTAGAAAATCATCAATGACAGGAATATGAAACATATATTTGATAATGTACTTGTTGAGTTCCCTGTAGTCAAGGCACATCCTCCAAGTGCCATCTTTCTTTTGCACCATGACATATGGTAAAGAATATTTGCTTTGGCTATGGAAAATGATTCTTGTATCCAACATCTCCTATACCATCTTTTAAATTTCACTTTTTTGGGCATAATGATACCTGTATGGCTTGATGTTGGGTAGTGTACTATTAGGAATAAGTTTGATAGCATGATCATGCATGTGGCTAGGTGGAAGTCCTTTCAACATGTCACCAAAAACAACCAAATGGGCATCAATCACTTGTTGAAGATCAAAAGGTGTAAGTGGCTGAGTTGGATGAACTTCCATGGAAAACAAGTAGCTACACATCCTTTAGCACCCTTTCAAATAATCTTTGTCATTTGATGGGAGATAACAAGTTATGGATATTTAACCCTTAATCCCCTTAGCTCAAATGTCTTACCCCAAACTAAAAATGCATGACTAATTCTTGGAAATTTATGTCAATAGTGCCCAAAGTGGTCAGCCACTATACTTCTAGAACAATGTCAGATCCCATCATGGGAATAAAAAACACAAGAGAATCCAAAAAGTAGTCTCCCATGGATATGATAATACTATGGCATTTTATTGAGTAGCTAACAGTATCACCATCTGTAATCATGACCTAAAATTCTGCAGTGAGATAAATGAAATAGTTTAAGCGAGTAACTAACTTATTATTAATGAAGTTGTGTGTGCTCCTATAATCAATCAGAATAGTGACCTTCTGTTTCTTTAGGAAACCCACCACCTTAAGAGTTTGGGGATTAATAATACTTGAAAGGGCATGATAGGAAATAATAGGCTGAGAGTCTTCAGATTCTTCCTTAGGACCTTGTTCATCCTTTCCAAGTGCCTCATCATCATCATCATCCTCATTGATACCTTTGATGTAAAATAAATTATTTTTATCACAATGATGGTATTTGATCCATTTGATATCACAACCATAACAAAACCCTTTGACTTGTTTCTCCTTAATTTGTCAAGGTGTCAGTCTGGTGGGTTGATGATATGATGGTGCTAAAAGGTATGATCACAACCAATAGTGAAGGTTTTCTATTTGACCATCTTTTTTTCCTCTATCATGTGTGCCCATGGGATAGCTTATGATACAAATTCTAGGTTAAACATCCAAACCTTCAATTGGATGCTATTCTTGAGACCACCTAAAAATAGATCAGTTAAATTTTCCTCAATGATGTCTTCCACTCACAAGGATAGATTATGAAACTGATGAATATATTCATTCACAGTTCTCATTTACCATAGTTTGGCTAATTGAATGAATTAGTTCTCAAAGACATTATTGTGATAATGAGCCAATAAATCATCAGTGAAAATAGACCGTGTAACAAGAACACCATTCTTTTATTTTAAACACACAACCAATGATACCAAATGAACTACTCAAGTTTTAGATATAGAGACACCACTATCACCTTCTAAGAATTAGGAGTTTGATGCAAATAAAATAAATTCCCAATTTGGGTAATCCAAGTGAGAGGATATTTACCATCAAACTTATGCATGCTGACTTTTGGAAACATCAGTTTCACTCTAGAATTGGAGTTGATAGTGTTGAGAGGAGAGGACCTAAAAGATGAAGTGGAAGGTTGTTTCACTATAACTAAGATGAAAGAGCAATGAATGAAGCAATGATCTAATTTAATTGATTATGAACCCTATTAATCTCTCTGTGCATTCTTGAAACATCAGTTTAAACTACAACAAATTCATCATTCTACATCAAGACCTTTATGTCAGCCTAACATTGAGAAATCTATAGATCTAAAGTTACAGATTCCATGTCACTGATAGGAGTCTTAGGATTTTATTTCCCCCCTTTTCATCCCTGTATAGAAGGATCAACCATATACAAACCCTAGGAGGTTTTCTTCCCCAAAAAATGTGTATCAAGAGATGGTATCATTGTTATCAACTTGCTAAGATGAATTCAATGACTGCCTTTCTACACTAGGGTAAAACAATTTGGCATAAAAAAGTGTACCAATGGAATATATTGTTGTGATCAACTCATCAAGATGAATCCAATAACTATAATTGTGCAATGTGAAAAAAAATTCTAGACTTTTTTTTAATTATTATTTTTCAAAAAAGTGTTTCAAACAATACTGCGCTAATAGAAAAAATTAATTCTTCCCAGATTGCAAGTTATGTTTTTTCATTCCTTCTCTTCATAGAAGACATGCCTCACCTGATCTATAAAAAAAAACACCATAGAAAACTTTCCCAAATCAAATCTCTAATACCACTTGTAATTAAATTTACTTAGATGTTCACACAAAATAAGCAATTATGAGAGATCACAAAATGATAATTGACAATAGATTATAATACTAGATAATATATCAAAACCAATTCAAGGGGGCAACCTCCAAAATAATGCACTAAGATCAAAATACTTAGCATAATATTCAAAGATAACCTAACTAAGAATATAGAGAAATGTAACAATAATATAAAAGAGGTATGTAAGCCACAAGTCAACCAAACATATTCAAATACATGACAAAGGTTAAAGGCAAAGAAATAGGTTGGAAAATAGAGTGAAAGACTACCTTCTAAGACTCAATGACACTATATAGGCCCTTTTCCCCTAAAATGCAAAAATAGAGGTCCCAAGGGTTTTTGAATGTCATATAACATGTCTATCATAGAGATATGGAGCATCTAGATAGGTGAACTTTGAAGTCTCTAGCATAGAGAAGACCTATACAAAGTTTGAAGGGAAAAAATCAAGTGGAGATTGGTTTCTTTAAGGTCCAAAGTTGATGATTTGTGACCGAAATCCTACAATGTTTTCTACAACAAGATAATTCATTACCACTTTTTAGGCCTAATAAGTGGACTTGATGCTTGAGAATAAGTTAATATGTTTTTATGCACTAATAATCATGAATATTGGAAAGATAGGTAAAAAAGTATGCATAGAGGAGTATGTTACATCCATAAGGTGAGGATAATTCGTACAACTGACTTAGAAGTATCCACCTACAACCAACTTTAAGTGACTGAGATAGACAGTAACTTGAGCATGTGTTTTGATGGTGTTTTAGTCACCCAAAGTGAATATAAGGTGAATTATAGTGAAATAATGTATTTTATGACCTAAAGTGGGTTCAAGAGAGGTCCTCTCCATGTTTAGATGAGTTAATGGTCACCTACAAGTCAGGTAAGCAAGGGCAAAGAGCAAAAAGGTTGGAGTGCTTGAAATGGACCTCATTTCAACCATGAGCATAGAAATTATAGTGATGGAATTTTAATTATAGTGTATAAGGTTTAAAGAGTGTTGTCCCCATTATCTTCAAGGCCTAAAACAAGCATTAGAACCTATAGGGTTTCCTCCCAAATAGAAACACAATCAAGATTATGTTATGCTTAGTCTTGTCTCAACAAGATATATGGAGGAGTATGTGAAGAGTGAAATGATGAAAAAAATACATGATTACTTAAATTAAGACCTAATAACCTGTATAATCTCATAAAAATTCAAAATAAACTTACTCAACCCCCTTACAACCTTGTATACACCTACAAGCAGGGTAACACAATCAACTAGTCTTGACTATTCCTAAGGCTTTTCAACCCCAAAGAGTGAGAAAATCAAGATAATAGTTGAGGTTAATATTGGGAGATATTCAATAAGGGTTTTTAAATTTTTTTAAAGGTATAAAAAACACTAAAATACCTACAAGTATCTTCCTTAGAGGTAGGACATAGTCAATGTTAAGACCCAATCTTGAGAGGTTCGAGAATGTGAAGCATGTATGCAAGGTCAAAGTGTTGAATGAAGATGGGAGACACTATATAATGAATATTAAAATGAAAATATAAATTTTAAATTTGATAAAATAAAGTAAAGGTCTTCAAAGAAGTAGCACACAATCATTTTGAATGAAACTTGTATAACCCTTTTTTCTAACAAGAATGTCTTAGACTTTCACACTTTTTAAGGGTATATACATATGACCAAGAGATGATTTTTTATGTTATATTACTTAAAAAATAGTATAATACCATAAAATATTCATATATCCTAATAAATTAGGGGAAGTACCCCATGTTTTATCTCAGATAGGGGGTACTTCCCCTTATACAAGACTGACAGGTTTTGGTGAGTGAGGTATAAAAGATGAGCTAGGGGATAAGGGGAGATATTTTAAAGGTGTGAGAGATTGAAAAACATATATAAAAACATGGAAACATAAATAAAGGATGGAACCAAGAAAGAGGGACTAAACTCCAAAGTGTTCAAGCAAGCCTATCAAACACATTAAGGCCTCAAAGCCAAATAGAGAACCATCTTCATTTCTAGTGTGGAGTGATATTTATAAATTATAGAGGAATGTTTATGGAGTAAATATAGAGGTGTTTTAGCCTATTTTAGGTATGTAAAAACATAAAAATTCAGTTTGAGATCTAAGGTACAGTCAACCCTGTTAGGCAAGATTCAAGCCTAAGGCCAAATGAGGAATCATTCATAACTCTAGCATGAGATGAGCATTAACATGAATTGGAGAATATATATTGGGACATAATATATGTGTTAAAACTATTGAGATGCAAAGGAAACATTGAGGAAGCCATTTTTGGCTCAAATACAACTTAGGTATGTAGGAAAAGAGGAAAACAAGCTTGATAAGTCAAGTTTTAATGCTCATATCTTTCATGAGGCATTGCATGGAAGACAAATGAGTTAGGGGAGGTTAGAAGGGATCCTAAGGATAATTATTTCATATTTATTCAGCAAGTTGAATGTCTAGTTTTTATGAATGAACCTTAAGAGGTCAAACAAGACTAAAATGCTTACAAACCCTCAATCAATACCAGTTTGGAGAAATGGAGTTGGATAGATGATCTAATTGCATAGTTAGAACATGAAACATATTCGAAGTTATATAAGACTCACTCAAGCTCCCTCCCATGATTTTTAGCTATATGGAATTATTCAAACAAGGTGTAAAATAGGTTATTCCTCACCATTTTATGTGTTTTACAGGTTCTAGAAGGAGTCTAAAGATGAAACCAAATTTAAGAGGAATATTGAGACTTGTGATAAATACTCATAGTAATTTATTTCTTGATAAAAGATCCTAAGGGTTTGAACAATAGCTCTCTTTTTAGCTAGTCAAAACCTCTTTCACTAAATCCCATATCCTCTTCTCATGTACAAATAATTTATTCTCTTAGCTTGAAAAGTGTCCTTATGACCTTTGAACTTCTCTCTTCTCCCCTCTCTCTTAATTTTTATAAGAGATGTCATTTTGGCCTTTTTAATCTAATACCACATCAGGTATGGTGAATCCCTACTAGTTTTGACATTGTAGTTGCCTTAGACAATAAATTAAATCTAGTTTTGAGTTCATATACCAGCTTGTTAAAGTGTGTGAAGAGATGTATAGTGAATGTTTAAGAGATAAAAATTTATCCTTGCTTTCTTTCAATCCTTCCATGTTTGATGCAAGTGATTATATGCCTATCAGGTCATATGATGTGTTTTGAAGTGTATGGAGATGTTATTAAGTGTACAAAGAAGTCTTAGTATCTACAAAATGATCTATGTTTCTAATTACCTTTGATAGTCTTCATATAAGGCACCTTCATATTGAAATACAAATGTTAGTGAAATATAAGACTATTAAATTAGTGGTGTATGCCTTGTCTCCAAGTGATAGATTACAATAGTATTATGGTAAACATATTAGTGCATCAACCTCTAAAATAAGTTTCATTTCATGTAAACTCTATCCCTTTTATCCATAAGCAATAAGTTAGTATAGGTGAAAGCATTTTAAGGCACATCTAGGGAGTTAACCCTTCATTATAGAGATTCATATCAACAAATTGACTACCCACAACAAGTGAGATGTTTCCATTGTGACACTTGGATTAGGAGAGCTAAGGCATCTCCTCAAAGGGTGAAAATCCAAGTGACAATAATTTTTGGCATACTCGGTGGGGATCTTAGTCCAAGAGGTTGAAAGATTTTTGCTGGTCTTTCAATAATCAACCTTTGGAGGCATCTATATAAGCATTAATGGTGAATCCAAAGTTAAATCTACTCATCAAGTAGCCTAGGTATCCCTTTTAAAGTTTTTTGATAATAATTCCTTGTGTTTTTTCTTCTTAATGAATTTCCATGGCTAACCTTGGTGTTGAGTTTTATTTTACACAAGTTGGTTAGACATTTTTAGCTTGTGCCATTCCCTATCAATAAGAACAAGTTCTTAATCAGCCCTGTCGTGAAGTGTACCATCCCCAACATTAAGTGTATCATCCCATTCAAGAAGAATATTTGTGGCAGTCCTATAACCTTTCATTTCCCTCTCTATATGGACACTATGTTTTTGAACAACCCTATGTGTATGGCTAGTAAGATAACTATCAAGAAACACCTCTCTATTAGTCCCAATATGAACCTTATCCTTCACATCATGATGCCTATTAGCCTCAAGAGTTTTCCTATGAATATTATCATATGAAATAAGATGTTTCCATGGATTAAACACAAAGTTATTATTGGCAAAGTGTAGATCCTACTCATGTAGGTGTTTCTCCTTCTAATCAACGCAAGAACTCACTTCCATATGAGCTTACTAGTGCCTTTATTTTTTCCAAACCCACTCATAAGCCTTCTCCTTCATACCACACTCCATTTCCAACTCCTTCACCTCCCACTACACCTCATTTTATATCTCTTTCAGCTCAAATCCATGATCCTATCCATAAGATTTCCACCTCACACCTTCTTGAAGAAGAGCCTATCTTGAGAGAAGCAAGTGAAGAAGAGCAAGCCCAATTTATGGCTAATCAAGGGGATCTCATGAGTAACTATGAGGAAGATATCATCATAGGGATTCCCCTTAAAGGACAATACAAAAAATTTTGGCTCCTTATTTGAAGGGATATGTATCCATGAGGAATGTGGCCAAGACTTGAAGAAGGAGGTGCTTGAAGAAGACTCCATGTCTAATCATGAAGTTGTAGATGACTACCTCAAGCATAAAAATAAATATGTCATCAAGGATGAAGAACAAGGTTAAATCACTCCTCAAGTAGTGGAATTTCTAAGAGAGTGTCATGAGACCAAGGTAGAGGAAATAACCCTTGAAGATGACATCCATGAGGAAAAAAATTATGGTAATTTGATAGTTTGGGTAAAGTTTTTTCTTCTCCAAAACATTTCATAGATAATGACAAGTTTGTTGATGAATCTAAGCATGATATTGAGTGTTTAATCAAACATAAAAATGAATCACTTTCTTCTGGTCAAGAACCTATTGTCATAAAGTAACTTGATGATGTTAATATACAAAAAGTTGTAAACATGGATAATGATGTCAAAATAGATCTTGTTATGCCTAAAAGATAGTCAATAGCTTCATATGAGGTAAAACCACATTTAGGGATATGGTGACATGGTGGAGGGAGGATTGGTGCTTCCAAACATCAAACACTCTATGTCAAGGAGGAGGACAATGCTGAGAGGACTGTCATATCATCAAACTTACACATTAAAGGCCAATTACATGAGAAGTTTGAGACTACTTGGATACAAGAGGATTTAATTTCCTTGGTCAAACTATATGAAGCTACTTGGTTCTCATTGAACCTCATGTCAATGAATTTTGCAAACATCATGAAGAAGATGGAGGCATCAATGGTAAAAGATAAAAGGCTATATGTCTCACTAAATATTTCATGTCATGAAGCAAGGAAGGTTTAAAACTTCCATTTTTATCTAGGAGGGATTTTTTATATTAGGTTAGTCAGCGTTTGTGTTATTTCTCTAGTTTTGTGTGTGTGTGTGTGTTCCATAAGTGCTCATGAAGCACAAGTGTGTTTTGCTTAGTTTTTTGTCTTGTGTGTTGATTTTTGTTTATTTTTTTCCTTGTGTTTTTTTAGTTGTCAAATTCAATAGTGTATCAAGATTTGTGTACATGTGACTCCATATCCCAATGGACTAATAAGGCTACTAGTCTAGTTATTATAGCAGGCATACTACCCTTATGAGTCACCAATTTGTTGACTAATTTTGACTTTTAGGTCAAATTAGGGCACCCCTAGGTAAAAAATTAACTTTTAAGTGTTTTAGGGGACTAATATAGATGTAACAAGGTGTATTATAGACTAATTGAATCCATTTAATATTGTACTAGCCTTGGTCCTTAGTTATTTTAGTATCTTTAGTCATTTTGAGTGATTTTAAGGTCAAAAAGGTGCATTTAATGAGTTGTAAGGATTTATTTGGGAGTGTGAAGGTTAAAAAATATGACTTAATTCCACATGTGTCCAATTAAGTTTTAATCAACTAACATAAATAAAAATTGATGGGTTGTTTAGAAGAAAAGGTAGTTTTCTTGAGAAAGGAGAAGAAAATAACACTTGTACGGCCCATGGGGATGTGTGCCAGATGGGAAAGGATAATAAAATGTATCTCCAGCTTCCACACACTTATTTCCATGTTTGAAATGATTTAAAGTGCCATTTTTTTCCCAAAACCATTCTACTCTTTTTTCACTCTTCTTGGCAAACAAAAGTAACCTACAGGTTTGTACTTGGTATGGTCAGCACAGTAGGTTTCAAGAAAAATGATATTAAGGGTGTATTATAAACTTAGATATATTTCATTTGTTTTTTTTAGAGGAATGGTGGTTTGAGAATTATGATCCATTCCTAAGAAGTTGACCTTCCAAATTTACTTACTAATTTGTGCACCCTATAGGTTTTGCCTTGGTTTAAACATTTTCATATGACTCAGCTATTGATATTGGTTCCAGAGGATGTTTAATATCCCCTATAATGTTTTCCATGCTTATTTTCAAGTTTAAAGTTGATTTCATGGGCAAATCATCTCAAATTTATAGACTGGTCTTATGTGGGATGAGAGGCATGTTTTCACCTTTTCTAGATCTTCATGATTTGTAAACATATTCAAAGAGTTATGATATGCAATGTTTTTAATGTCCTCTTGTTCCATTCATATTTTCATCATTCATTCTCTAAGTAGTCTTCATAGTTATAGTCATATTCAAGAAAATACAATCAAACAACCATTAATGTGCATATACAGGTGTCATGAAGGAAGAAAATCATGTTGGAATTAAGGTTTTGAAGTTTATTCAAAGACCATTATAATGAGAATCAACCTTTTGGTAAATTTAAAGGATTCTTGGTCTGTTCATGAGGCCTAAATAATGCATATTTTCCTTTTTCACTTTTGTTGCCTGCACACTCGAATAACTACCTACAGGTGGTCTTGACAAAAGATTGAAAAAGTCATTATTGAGCATTGAAACATGAGAAAAAAACTATACTTTAGGTAATAACATGAATTGAGATCATTATTTCCCTTTTTAAAGGGCTAGTTTGGCAAATAGAGTGAAAGACAACCTTCTAATACTCAATGACACTATTCATGCCCTTTCCCCCTAAAATACAAAAATAGAGGTCCCAAGGGTTTTTGAATGTCCTATAACATTTATAACATAGAGATATGGAGCATATATCTAGGTGAACTTTAAATTATCTAGAATATATAAGACTTGTACAAAGTTTGAAGGGCATAAAGTAAGTGGAGATTGGTTTTTTGAAGGTCCATACTTGACAATTTATGACTGAAATCCTTCAATGTTTTCTACAACAAGATTAATCATTACCACTTTTTAGCCCTAATAAGTGGACCTAATGCTTGAGATTAAGTTAAGATGTTTGGATGAACTAATAATCATAAATATTATCAAGACATGCATCCAAATATGCATATAGGAGTATGCTACATCCATAAGGTGAGGATAGTCCATACACCTAACTTAGAAGTATCCACCTACATCCAACTTTAAGTGATTGAAATGAATAGTAACCTGAGCATGTTTTTTGATGGTTTTTTAGTCACCCAAAGTGAATATAAGGTGAATGTTTGTGCAAACATGTATTTTATGACCTAAAGGGGTTTCAAAGGAGGTCCTCATGAGGTTCAAATGAGCTAATGGTCACCTACAGGTCAGGTGAGTAAGGGAAAAGAGTAAGAAGGTTGGAGTGATTAAAATGGACCTCATTTCAACCATGAACATAGAAATTATATTGATAGTAGTTGAATTATGGTGTATAAGGTTTAAATATGGTTGTACTTATTATCTTTAATGCCTAAAATAAGGATTAGAACCTACAAGGTTTCTTCCCAAATAGAAACACAATCAAGATTATATTATGCTCAGTCTTGTCTTAGCAGGATATATGGAGGATTATGTGAAGAATGAAATGGCTAAAAAAACCCATGAATACTTCCATTAAGACCTAATAACCTCCATAATCTCCTAAAAATTCAAAATAAGCTTATTCTTCCCCCTTACAACCCTGTATGCACCTATAGGTAGGGTAACATAGTCAACTAGTCTTGACTGTTCCTTAGGATTTTCAACCCAAAAGATTGAGAAACTCAAGGTAATAGTTGAGGTTCATCTTGGGAGAGATTCAATAAGGATGTTTTCATTTCCTTAAAGGTCCAAACACTACTAAATAACCTATAGGTATCTTCATTAGAGGCAAGACATAGTCAATGTTAAGACCCAGTCTTGAGAGGTTCAAGAATGTAAAGATGGGAGCCACTCTATAATGAATATTACAAGGTAAATATAAATTTTAAATTTGATAAAATAAAATAAGGGTCTTAAAACAAGTAACACATAGTCATTTTGAAGGAACCCTACAGAGCCCTTTTTTCTAATAAGTTTATCTCAAACTTTCACACTTTTTAAGGTTATGTACATATAACCAAGAGCTGATTATTTGTGTGATAGGTATTAAAAATTGGTATAATTCCATACAATATTAATATATATTTAAAAATAGGGTAAGTACCCCATGTTTCATCTCAGATAGGGGGTACTTTTCCTTATACAAGACTGGTAGGTTTTGGTGAGGTATAAAATAAGAACTAGGGGCCACGGGGACCTAGTTGGAAGGTGTGAGAGATTGAAACAAATCTAAAATAAGATGAAGGAGACCTAAATAAAGGATGGAACCAAGTAAGATGGTTTAAACACCAAAGTTTTTAATCAAGCTTGTCAAACACATTAAGGCCTAGAAGCCAAATAGAGAAGCATATTCATTTCTAGTGTGGAGTGATATTTCTAACCTATAGAGGCATGTTTAGAGAGTCAATATATAGGTGTTTGAACCTTTTAGAGCTAGGGAAAAGAATCAAAAATTATTTTGAGCTCTAAGGTGTAGTCAAGCCTATTAGGCAAGATTTAAGCCTAAGGCCAAATGAGGAATCATTCACAACTATAGCATGAGATGAACATTCCCATGAATTAGAACATGTATATTGGGACATATATATGTTTTAAAACTATTTATATGTAAAGGAAACCCTGATGAAGTCATTTTTTGGCTCAAAAACAACTTAGATATGTAGGAAAAGAGGAAAATAAGCTTGATAGGTTAAGTTTTAATGCTCATAGATTGTATGAGGCATTTCATGGATGCAAAATGAGTTATGGGAGGTTATAAAAGGTAATAAGGATCATTCTTGTTGAATTTTTTTGTCAATTTTTTATAAATGTACCTTAAGATGTAAAACATGCCTAAAATGCTTACAAACCCTCAGTCAATACCAGTTTGGAGAAATGGAGTTGGATAGCTGATATAATGACATATTTGGATCATGAAACCTATTTGAAGTTATGGAGGACTCATGAAATCATCCTCTCATGATTTTTACCTATATGAACTTGTACGAACAGGGTGTAAAATAGGTTATTCTTGACTATTTTATGTTTTTTTGTAGGTTCTAGAAGGATTTAAAAGATGAAACCAAATTTAGGAGGAATATTGAGACTTTTAATAACTACCCATAGTCATTTATTTCTTTATAAAATATCCTAAGGGTTAAAATAATAGCTCCTTTTTACCTAGTCAAAACTGGCATAGTGGACAAGCTAGTGAGAAGGGTGGAAAGCTTCAAGTGAAGTGATTTTAAGGTGTCACTAATGATTATAATGACATGAAATGAATTTAAAATTTTCATACATTCCCTCCCATGTATTTTCATGTGAAAATGAATCCAATTTTGAGGAAAAGTGGGTAGGGTGCATGAATGAGAGGTTATTTGGACTGCAGATGATGATATCTCCTTTCTAGGTGATTCTAGAGGACCAAGCCTACAAAAAATAAATAGAGAGGTATGTATGATATCCTCCCAATTTATATAAATCACTATAACTATCCCTAATTAGTTATGAGGTTTTCAAATAGGGTCAATCATGAAGGTAGTTTTTTTTATTAGATCAAGGAGTTTTCTTACCACTTTTCATGAAGTTTATGCCTTGAATTGACACTTGTATTTCCTAACATTGCATGTTTCATCTCATATCATATTCTCATCCATAAGTAACTTATTATCTCATCTTGAAAAGTGACCTTGTGACCCATGAACTTCTCTCTTCTCCCTTCTCTCTCAGTTTCTATAAGAGCTGCCATTTTGGCCTTTGTAATCTAATACCACACTAGGTATGGTGAAGCCCTGTTGTTTTTGACATTTTAGTTTCCTTATAAAATAAATTAAATATATTTTTGAGTTCATATGTCATTTTGTTAAAGTGTGTGAGGATATGTATAGTGAATGGTTAAGAGATATTCATTTATCCTTGCTTTCTCTCAATCCTTCTTTGTTTGATGTAAGTGATTCCATGCCTAGAAAGTCATATTAAGTGTTGTGAAGTGTATGGAAATGTTATTAAGTGTATAAGGAATGCTTAACATCTAAAAAAATATATAAATTTCTACTTATCTTGGATAGTCTTCATATTGATATAGTGATGTTAGTGCACTCTAAGACTCTTAAATTAGTGTTGTCTGCCTTGTCTCAAAGTGATGGATTATAATAGTCGTATGTTAAACATATTGGTGCATCACCCTCTATAATAGTTTAATTTCATGCCAAATCCATCCCTTTTATCCATAAGAAATTATTTAGTATAAGTGAAATCATTTTAAGGCACATATAGGGAGATAACCCTTCATTCTAGATATTCATCTCACCAAATTGACTACCCACAACAAGTGAGATGTTTCCATTGTGTCACTTGGATGAGGAGAGCTAAGGCATATCCTCAAAGGGTGAAAATCCATGTGATAACACTAGATCCAATAAAAAAAAATGGATCCACTACATTTGTCATAAATATGTCACTCCTCAATTTAACAAGGAAAAACACAACAAAACACCTTTGTATTATGGATTTGACCACATCAAATGTTATCCCAGCTATAGAAATCAAATATTTAGGGGAGCTAAGGATCATTTGAGGGATTTTCCAATACAATAATGAACATAAATGTAAAGAAGATACAACATATATCCAATGCTAATGTGGGGTACATCCTATTCAAAAACTTGTAAAAATCTCATATCCGATAAATATAGTCACAAAATGATAAAATTTAAAGAGAACTCATGATTTTTTTTAGAAACCTAGAATGCAAGTCCATAGAGAACCCACAAAATATTTTCAAAAACCTAGAATTGTCTTTAAAAACCTAGAAAACCCCAAAATTTGTTTTTGAAAAAAATGCAAATAAATTCATTGTAATGATTAGTCCTTGTTTGTCATGAAAATTGAAAAAAAATAAGTTTTTGAAAAAATCTCCATTTTTGACAAATTGACAGACATTTATAATTTTTTTTGGTTTTTCAAACTCAATGGCGTATGTTAGAAGACCTAAAAATATACCAAAAAATAGTTGATTGTAAAAAGTGGCTCAAAAGGCTATGATCAATGCCTTGAAAGACACAAAATAACATAGGAGACTCTACAGATTGCAAAAAAATGTAAATCCAAACAAAATGTAAATCTTAAAATTACAACCACATCTTTGAAGGTTATAAATTCATAGAGCTCAATATAGTATTTTTCCAATAATCTCAAAGCGATATAGATATGCAATTTAAACTTGTAAAATGGCTATTTAAGGGTGGCTCTGATATCATGAAAGAGTTATCACAACTCTTCATCCAAGATATCTCCAAGATCTCATTACTACAGTCATAGATGCTTCAACATATACTCAAAGAACAAACCCAATTAAACAAAACAATTATTATACACAAATGATATCTAAAAAGGATATGCAAAAAGATCATAAAACATTTATATTACAATGTATAGCTCTTGCTTAAATAGACAAGGTAAAATAAGATGCAATATAAATTAGGCAATGCGGGATAAATCCCCACATAGGACAAAACTAGGTAAATATCAATGACCTTACTATAACCTAAAAATCACAAGTAATAATATACTCTAACAAAAGGATCACAACAAAATCAAGTAACAAAATATTTTAAAAATAGAGTAGATAAAAACGTGCACTAGTATATTTTTGGTTCTATTTTTTAATTTTTTCTCTAATTTTCTTCATAGAGAACAAAATATTGAACACAACAAAAAAATTTAGACTAGAAATAAACTATAATCAATATATATTTATGTACACACATACACATACACACACACACATACACATGCACATGCACACGTACACATGCACATGCATGCATGCACACACACATATAACACGAACAACATTAGTCATAGGTATCAAATCTTAATATTCAAGTTTTATTATTTATGATAAGGTAAATTACATTATGATTAGACTAATGTGTTTCTATAGTTATGATCTGATTATACTGGCTTGTGTTATTGGACCAAACATGATCTATCAACGTATTTATACGTTGATTTTGTCTTTGCACCAAAAAATATATATTGTAAACTGCCATATGGTTTTCAAGTAATTATGTTGATTTATTAGAGATAATCATGTCAATGTTAAAGTCTACCACTGTATAAATTTATGTTATTCTATTTGCATTTGATAATGCCTTTTCAATGACATTGATAACATGGAAAATAAAAGATGGAGATCCATAGATCTTTACAGTCAAGGCTTTATGTCCATGTATTATTAAATCTATTGTTATTTATTTTGTTTCATTTGTAATATATTTCAATGGATTTGAAGTGGCAATATGTTTTTTGACACATATCATTATATCATGGATACTATATGCTATGTTACAAGTTAAAAAATCTTAAATATGATTAAAGCGATTGGTAGATGCAATATATGTTTCTTGCAAGCACAAAATATAAATTTTCATGAGGTCATAGTCATTTATAATGTCTTCTACATGAGAATTAAGACTATGAGTATTCAAAGAGCATATTATTATAGATGAAGACAATAAATATATTTAAATGCTATGCTCAAATGACCATTTTGATTCCAATTACAATCTTGACATTTCAAAAGAAATTTTGTTATTGATTGTGAATTTATTTTATTAAGTGGGCTTAGAAAATATAATGAATCTATGTTTTTCACATGAGAAAGAGTTATATAGACTAAACCATGTCTTATTACACTAAATGGATTAAATGTAACACCTTCCATGGTAAGTCCCTGGGACCTATGAATAATACATGCACAAGATAATTGCACTGGTAATTGAATTTTAATTATTTTTAAATTATAACCAGGCATGAAACAAATTTTAAGATGTGGACTATTGGAGTCCAATCTACATTAATATAGTCTCTATACAAATGATCATGTTTTGTTCTTTATAATTAGCTAGTCTGATTGTCAATGAATTTAATCCAAACAAGGTCATTATTATGTTATTTATTGTGTAGATTGAATATGGCATTGGATCTATTGACAAGCCCATCTTGTATGCCATAATTCCAAGAAAAAAGTTTAATCGGCATATTAGGTTTTAGTATAATCCTAGTTGGGAGGCATGTAACATTAGTATAGCCTTGTCCCTCATACAATGTATCATATTCTAGGTCCACTGTTTAAATGACAATCTCCATGTGTGGAACAAGTGCAAGAATTTTGTTATTATGTGCTTCGACATCAAACTTTAAATAAAATAGGTATGGAAACATATGTTCATTTGGTGATGGATGCAAACATTTTTTATTTAGAAACACAATATCGTCTTTCATATGGGAATATGTGTGTATCCTATTTAAAACCATGATAAATTTTGATTTTTTTGGTGCATTATTTGTTGTAATTAATAGATTTTCACATTTTCTTTCCAAAAATAATATGGAATCAGTTCATTATTTGTTTTTGGATGTTCAAAAATTAGATACCTGTTTATAGGTTACACTTGATAAAAATATCTGCAAAAGATCACGTCAATGTTTCAAAAGTACAAACCTAGTAACTATATTATGTCACATAACCGTCTATCAACGTAATAAAACATTCTTGATCGTATAAGTAAGATTTAATTTATTATCACTATTCATAATTTTTTGTAATATTTGGACAATGATTTTAAGCACTCATCATTTAATGGAATAAATTTAGACTTGTTAAATGGTAATAAAAAAATAGAATGGAATGTCACTCCACCTATATTGTATGCAACATTTCTTGTCTATGCAAGAACAAGTCATTTTGGTTCACTTGGATCATTGTCTATATTTTGTTAGTACATATGGATTAACATCTCATATATAAATTTTTTGATGAATGTCTTTCTAGTTCCTTCACCTCCCAATAGGAACAAATACAATGGTTTTTTTCTTTTTTGCCTAAATGTTTTATTTCAGTAATGTATTCAATAATTGCTTGTTGCTCTTCATTCAACATGCATATATGTTTATAGTAATTGACACTTTCAAAGATAAATGGATGATGCAAAAATTCAAATGGTTTTGTACTTTGATGCATTACAAAAAATCTCATTTATGGAAAGTCCATATCCAAATCAAACTCCTCTTCTAGATTTTTTGTTTCATGTAAGTAAAACACATTTTTTGATCTATTAATGGTTTGAACTTCTCATTTCTCAGAAACATTTTCTATGCTTTCCCAAGAAGATTTTGTTTAGTGGTTTAACTTTGGCTCATTATCTTTTTAAATGTTTACTTGTGAGCTATATGCCTCTTTCCATGTTTTAAACCCTTGCTTTAAACTATCTTCAATGTTTCAAAATGGAACATGTAACATTAAACATTCATGGCAATAGTTTTCACTATCAATATGTTTGTTATAATTAACAAAGCATAGAGCATGTGTTTTTATTCTTTTCAATGTATTTCCAATTTTATTGTACCCAAAAACAAATTGAGCCAAACAAATATCATTGATAACATTAGGACATACAATATAATAGTCTATTAGTGACTAACATTTTACATTTTTAGAATCATTTGATTCATGCCTTAATAGTATTGACAGTTTCAAGATAAATGTTTGTTCATCTAGGCTAGTTGTGTTTGTAAAAGTGCATGTCCTTGAACAATGATTTAATGGCAAATATAGTACCAAGTGAATGCCCTGTAGTGCACGTATTTGTTGAAATTTCAAAATTTCATTTCCCAACCTCTATACCATATGGATAACATCTATATTTATTTTTTTAAAGTTTTTTTCGTATATGTTAAAATAAATTAGTGGTTTTTGAATTTGATGTTGTCATATATGAGTTGTAATACATTCCCACCACATATGCATTTGAAATAAATTGTGTATCTATATTTTATTGACATAAATATGGCATGTTCCTAATAAAACTATTTCTCCATACCTATGATGGTGTCGAGAAAGGAAAATGGTAGGTTGTTTTATTATCATTGTATCATCGAAATGTACTGGGACTCAGTCATACCTATGTCTTGTTCGAAAATATTAAAATTATTGTAAATAGTGTACTACTTTGTGCTTAGCAGCAAGTAAATGTATTTTAGATTTACACTTACAAGTTCATTTGTTTTTTCAGATGGTTTGAGTATTACTATTTGTCTCATTAAAATTTGAGGGAAGTTTTATTTGTAGTTTTTATATTTCTTTTTTGTACAACTTCTAGTGTGATGGTGTATATGGAATTTCATTACATCAGCCTCTATTATATTAGTATCAAAATTTATGTATTTGTCTATGAAGTTTTAATTAACATGTTATTTTCCTTTCCATAAAATGGTGTGTTCTATATCCACACTATCCAATGATCATGAGCATTTCCTTTTTATTAAAATTATGTTACGTAGAAATAATATAATACCTTTTCCAAAAATAATTCATCATTACAAAGCATTTGTCACAATGCATTGATATGATGTCTATAGTAGCGTGTACATTTAACTGAATAGTTTTTGGCTAGTAATGAAGCATCTTTAGTCTCATTTTATTGACATGGTTTAATTTTTTTTTAAAATAATTAAATATAATTGTTTTAGCACATCTACTAATGAATCCCATCAATGTTCAATAGTTGTAAAGGTCAAGAAGTTGGCATCCCTAGTTATCATATAATAGAAAATACATTTTTTTAATCCCTTGCATGTAATCAGATGAAATACGTATTTTTGAAATCAACATACCCAATATATGATTTAAGTATTCTACTCTAAGTTTGGTTTGTTTTTGACGTCTTTTGCTAAAATATTTCTAATTTTTAACTATCCTTTTATAATTTGAGCCCACATTGTCTCTACCACTTGGTCTATGATTATTTTTATTTCTTTTAAAAACAAGTTGGTCAAATGATTTGCATGTAATAGATCCCATTGTGCTATTTTTTGATAGGCAAATTTTGTTACAAAATATTCATCATGAGGATCTCTGAGAAGAAGAGTTGGAAAACTCATTTCTTTAGAGTATCTTTAAAAATGCCAAGTACATTATTGTTTTCCTCTTGTGCTATTACAATTATCTTGTCTTGCAATGCAACAATAGATCTTGAGTCTAAAAAACCATGTAATAGTGTATCACTGGAATAGTTTTCTCCTGAATTCGAATACATATTCATATATTTGATTCAATTGGATTTAGTTTTAGTCAAAACATTATTATTATTTGAATCATCACTAGCAATAGAGCTTAGCAATGGATTTCATTCTATTTTGATCTAGACATTTTTAGCAATGTATAATTTTCTTGTGCATAATTATTGCAATGCTTTCATAATAAATTGTGGACAAACAAATCGTTATTGATATGCAATTTTTTAATTCTAAACATCTTTCAAGAGTAATTACAATTGTTGTTCCTTCATCTATGGACCTTGATAATGATTTCTAAATTTTATCAATATATGATGGCACATTGATAATGGGTCATCTTAGGCCAATCTATGGTTTGCTATAGCCAAGGTCTACTATCTGCAAAAGTTTTATTCTCAATGAAATAAGACTTTCTTCAAGGTCAATCAACATAAACACATTTTTTAATTTTTTTTAGTCTGATATTTATGGGTGTTACAAACTTTAGATGCATTCCACTATTGAAAGAGTGCTTATAAGTTATAGATATTATTTTATTAATGGTTGGCTTATTACTTGCCATTATTTACTGCCATGTTGTTGTTTGAGAAGGGATTAAAAACACCATGATATGTTTAAAATGTAATTATTTGAAAATATAAAAAACATATACATGAGTATCAATAATTTTTTTTGTTGAAAGCTATTATTTCTTTCTAGATAATGGTTTTGGCATTTTTCTTTTACATGTATTTTTTGAGCCATTTTCAATGTTTGAATCAATGTTTTTTTTTTCTTTTTGGCATCATGGATTCATGATGAGTGAAAGATAAAATACGTTTTCCACTTTCTTGTTGTATTATTAATGGTTCATAGTGTACATTATTTGTGTCTATTTTGAAAAAAAATAATATTGTATAGACATTTGTTCTAAAACAATTATTGTACATTTTGACAATTTATTGTTTAGTTGATGACCATAGATGAACAATCACTTTCAATAAATATGACAAAGCATAGTACAGGTTCCTTCATAGATGTTTCTTCTAATATTTTTGTCAATCCATCTAATTGTAATTTTGGAATATTTACTTCCTAATGAAGAGAAAGCATAGTACAGGTTCAAGACAGAGGTAATTGTTTTGAATAAGCTTGAATAATTTTTAGATTCCTATTATATAATGGTTCATAATGCCCATAAACTCGATTATGATCATGAAAAGGAATACAATAAGGAGGAAAGTGCACATCTTGATTAAAGTGGAAGTATTTATTCTTGCTTGTTAAATACCAAATATAGATGGAAATGTTCAAACATTTTGAAAGCCAATTTAAGAGGAAATTATCGCCACATAAACCATGCTCTCCATTCATTGTGCATGTATTTTATAAAACTTGCATCCATTCAAAGAATGTTGAAATGCTATCAACATGATTGTAGTCTATATATTTCTTGAGGATCCAATTCTAGTTGTAAGGATCTTAATGCATCTTGATCAATCTTTTCCAAAAAAATCTAAAAATGGTTGATCATTCCTACATGGATTTATATAGATGTTTATAAAAAATGTAAAACACCTTAAATTCATCAAAAAGGAAGTCCCCAATATTGTATTTAAATAATCAATCCCTAAATAGTTTTGCCTTTTCCAAAGCAGTATATATATCAATAGAACTATCTTTGGTGAGAGGCATACATCCTTCTACATTAATAAATTATTTATTGAAATGTCCATTTGTCATTTTTTTCTCTGATTCTTTATACTAAAGGCTTTGGTTGTATCCAAAAATGTTTTACAAGTCTTTACTCAACATCTGTTGTGTAAACAAATGACCATGTTATCAATATGCAAGCTATTTTCTTTCTATCTTTTTATCTGTAGCTAAAAGTTGAAAAAAAAGAACAACAATTTTTAATATGAATAAAGCTAATGTTTTACTCGGTTCAACTATCAATATGAATACACACATATTTGTACATACATATAAATATAGATATACATATAAAGTTTAATTTTCTCTTTATTTTTTTATGTATATGTTTATAATTGTAAATCATTTTCTTCTTTCTTTTTTAATTTTTTTTCCAATTATAAGAAATATAAACTAAATAGGCATATAACCTATTTCACATAATTGAAAATAACCAACACAATATATAATTTAGAAATAGTTCTAGCTAACAATATTTAGGGTTTTCTTTCTTCAACCCTTATTTTCATATCTACATTCCAAGACATATATGACACTAGTTGAATAAACAAATCAATAAATCATGTTCCATCATTGAATTTTTTTAACTCTTATGTAGACTATCTATTACAAATTTTGTTATAATATAAAGTGTGTGTGTGTCTATATATATATATATATATATATATATATATATATATATATATATAAAGGATAGATAATGGTATTTTAAATACATAGTACATAGCATATTTTGCATGAATCCAATACAAAAAAGAAAAGAAAAAAACTACATACAATTTTATTGAATTTTTGAAATTAAATACAAAATGTATAAAATAAAAAAATGTATTAAAAATGCATGATAAATTGGAATAATCATATGAAAAAACACAAGTTTTATTCAAGGAAATATAATTTTTATAATTAAGACTGAAACACATTAGATTGATTATAGTGAGCTATAATTACATACTAATTTAATGTAGGCAAATACTTGCCCAAAGTACATACACTTCAAACTTGTACCTCTACGCAATGTTCTTTCTAGAATTATCTCTTTATTTTTCTCTTTACAAGCACAACAAACAAAAAATTGTTTGATTATAAGCACCTATGATTCTATGAACTGTCTTAGAAATGCTCAATACAGAGGAGGAAAAAAAACATAGTATTAGTATTTGTTAAATATTTTTAGATTCTGAAACCAAATAAAGTCTTCTTATGAAGTATTTTTAATGAAGCTCATTTTAAATTTTGTATTTTTATATTTCAAAACCATATGACCAAGCCCAATTTCTTACAAAGATTTTATCTTTTCCCAGAATTACCATGAATGGATTAAAGAAAAGAAAGAAACACAAATAGTTTTTTAGAATTTAGCTAAGCATTATTTGTATAAAGACTACCAAGAAGAATAGAAAAAATAAAAATAAACACATTTTCATGGAAATAAAGGTACTTTAGACTTAATGTCAAACAGTAATGAACTTTGGTAAACATTGTTTTATCATCTAATCTAGCATTGAATGCCAAATCCATATTTAGTATAACAAAAAAACACATTTTTTAAAATCTAAGAACTATTTCAATATAAAAAAATTCTCCACAATGGCTTCTTTTAACAGTTCAAAAAATAATCCACTATTATAATATAGTTTATGAAAAGGCAACAAGTCCCTACATAATAAAAAAAGAGGAAAATAGGTCTCCCACACACCATAGTAGAAAAAATAAACATATAACCATTAACTATGTATACATCTTTATAACCATTTTTTAAAATTTATTTTAAATACAAAAGACAAAAGATGAAGGAAAAAAAATATAAATAAACAAACCAATGATCTATGCTCATCAAGAAAAAATTAAATGCATACATTGGCACAATCACCATTGCATAGAGACATGAAGTCCATTATAGGCAAAACCTACATATAATAAGATATTGAATGGCGGGGGGGGGATAATTTTTCTAAACAAATTATTCAAAACACTTAAATGCAAAAGGCAAAAATTAAAAACTATATATTCAAAAAAAACTTTGGCATGTTATTTTGAACATTTCTAAACAACCAATAGCCATGGCCACAACCATAGGACCTCAAAAATGCTCTCAAACAAAGATTTTTTAATTTTTAAATACAAAAAAAAAACACTAAACCGTTTAAAAAAACCTTTTTTTTTTACAACAAAAAAAACATCTAAAATTTATACCAATAATAATTTTAGGAAAATTATACAGGATAAATAAATTTGGCAAATTTGACTATATTTAAAAGTTAAGCATAACTCAACAAATATTCATAGTTCTTTATTCCCCTCAATGTATTCATCATAGCCCTAGTCAACATATATCAAGGATTTATAGGCAATACACAAAATATAATGATATTTTGTTTAAATCACACCCATGGTCACACTAATAAAAACTAAGGGAACAAAAAAAATATGCATATCAACAAAAAGTTGTAGCGATGAACAACAAATTGAAAATAGGCATAGTAATGAAAGATATATTTTTTAAATACATTATTATATTAAATCCACTACCATCATAGTCAATGCAAAAAACCCTGTAATCAAATCCCTGTACTTTTACTTTTCCATAACATATTTTCCATTAAATAACAAATCCATTTCATGCTCCATACAATAAATAAGCATGCACTCTATCGATGAAGATATTTGTTAGGAATAAAATAGCTTTGATACTACATGTTATGATCAATAAGTTATATCCTACTATGCAAGTATCAATAATGTAGAAAAAACAAGATACAAAATCAAGAGATAAGAGGGAACACATTACAAAATAGATTATGTGGAAAATCCTTTACAAAAATCAAGAGAAAAAACCACGATAAAAATGGCAGCTTCCAGAATTCATATTAATCACAACATCAATGTTTTCTACAATAGCTCCTCTAACAACTCCTTCAGTACCAACACACTCAATGCTTCAAAGTATTGAGTGCTTAGTGTGTTATCATTAAAGGAGTTGTTCAAGGAGCTATTGTTGACGAAACTAATGTTTTGATTAATATGAAAGCTAGAAGTTACCATTTTGCCAATGGTTTTTTCTCTTGCTTGTTGTTATGGTTTTTCCATGTAATCTATTATGTAATGTGTTACCTCTTGTCTCTTGATTTTGTAGCTTGTTTTTACAAAATATTAATACTTGCATAGTAGGATACAGATTATTAATCCTAACTTGTAGTATCAGAGCTATTTTATTCCTAATAATTGGTATCATATCTTTTATTCCTAACAATTGGTATCAAATATTTGGTTGTGAAGATAACAAATTGGTATTAGATCTTTTATTCCTAAAAATATAAATTGCATGCCTCAAATGAAGTGATACTAGAAATAATGTCTCATTTTATTCCCAATCAGATTCCCTCAAATATTATTTTTTACTACCATTGGTTAGCCTCCTTGCTAGTTGACTTTGCTAAACACTAAAATATTTTCTACACACAAAAATGATGCATTTCTACTAGCTAGTAGACCTTGAAATAATTCCAAGTCAAGCACAAATAGATCATATAGGTTCCCTTTGGGACTAATAACATGTCTAGATAGTTACCAAAATACTGACTTTATCTTTAACTTGTTTACATAGACCATCCTGATTTAAGTGGAATCTAGCTTGGACTGCATCACAATAATTAAATAGATTCCAAAATGCAATACATATGCATCTAGGACTTGATCAAGCTTGTTAAAAATTGGCACCCCATTCCAAGGTATACACAGCTAAATATTTTTCAATCATGTTAACAAGTGGCACCACATTCAAAGTAAACAGGCAAGTGGGACCACTCTATCCATGTGACTGACAAGTCAATCGACTACATAATCATGAGTAATGTGATCTCAAAACACAGAGTTCTATTTTAATTCAAGGATGAAAAGTTTAAAAATAATCAATTATGAATATTTGATGGTGATACTAGTTCAATACTTATTTATTACTAGGAGATATTTACCAAAAACATGGAGTTACTGATCTTAACGATGATGACTCTGCAAAAAAATACTCAGTGTCAAGACTCTTTTTAATGAACATAGAGAGATAAATTCTTAACTTTGGAAAATATAAAAGTGACTTAACCAGAAATATTTTAACTGTTGATGCAACACCTCATCCTTTCTACATTTTCAAATTAGTGGAAGGATCAAATGACTACATCATAACAACTCTAAATTCAAAATATGAAGTTGATAATACCAATTGTTCAAAATAGATTGAATAATTTCACGTCAAATAATCCAAACAAGGGAACATATATACTTAAAAAAACATAATTTGGCCACATATAGCTCCATAAATATATGTTTCAAATCATAAATGGAGGCATACATGGTTATATTCAGTGCATCCATCACATTTTTGGTTCTTAAGATGGTCACCAACCATGAGAATGTGCATTACAAAAATTTGTAGTTATTTATTACCCTTAATGTACTCATCATGTCCCTAGACACTAATGTTTCAACTACATAATGTTTTTATGCAAATACCAAAACCCTCTTTTTTGTCAAAAATAAAAATAAAAAACCTAAACATAATGTTTTTAAAAAACTAAACATGGCAGACATCATTTACATCCATAGAGCATCTATTTTAAAAACATTAGTTTTTTTTACCCCTCTTTTAACATATTTTATAAAACAAAAGAACCCTAACCCTCAATTTAATATCTATACACACCAACATTAAAACAATAGTGGTTCACAATACAACTACCATTATCCAAAATAACTTGAATAAGTTCATGTTGAATGATTCAACCAAGGGAACAAATATGCTCACAACACCAGAATCTAGCCACATATAGCTCCATAAATATATGTTCCAAAACATAAATAAATATGTACATATCCACATTCAGTTCATCCATAGCATTTTAGTTCACAAGATTTCATCATGGCCTGAGCCACCAACATCTAAACTACACAATATTCTTACACAAAGACCAAAACCTTTTTTTTACAAAAAGATAAAAACCCAAAACATAATTTTTTAAAAAACCTAAACATGGCAGACATGATTTGCATCTACAAAGTGCTCATTTTTAAAAACATCAAATTTTTTCATCCATCCAACAACATATTTTATAAAATAAAATAACCCTAACCCTTGATTCAAGATTTGTACACAACTTCTAAATAGTCCACTAAAAATAGTTTTAAAAAATAACATCAAAAACCTAAAATTAGAGTAGGACATCAAAACCACACCTCCAACCACTGTCAAAATTAAACACTAAATATATATAGCTCAATATTTGGGTAAGTTAATAGAGTTGGGGGGATAATTTTGTGGACATTTTAGGTAATGTGATTACATTAATTAATAATGTGATTACATTATTTAATTAACATGATCATTTTATTTGAATTATGGATCAATGATTATCGAGCCATAACATGATCACGTTATTATATAATGTTATCAAATTATATTAAATTAAAACATGATCGTGTTATTAACACAATCACATTATTGTTATTTTAAATAATCTCATCATGTTAATAACATGATCACATTACCTATGTATCAAAAATAAATAAAAATAAAAAACCTAATGTAAAATCATCATTTTGCATTCAAGTTTCCTTACTCTCCTCTAGCTTCTATGATCACATTTTAGGTGAAATAGATAATATAGTGCCAAGAAGCTACCAAATTCATCCCACGAAGCTATTGATCGATGATATTACCACATAAAAGAGGTAAGTGATAGAAATATTCCTTGTTTAACCCTAATTTTCATTATTTTCATTGTTTAACCCTAATTTTTATTTATAATTTTTCTATTTTGAACATACCATCTTGTTAACCCTCATAACCCTTCATAGAACCCTCTTGTTTTTCATCTTCCTAACCCTCCATAAAACCCTCTTGTTCTTACTCTTATCCCTCCACTTAACCCTCCTACAGTTCCACAAAACACCCTGATAGTTAGGAGATTCTAATTGACAACAATGTGGGAAATAAAATTTAAATTGAAGAGTAAATTGGGAGAATGAGGGATCCCACTTCCAGCAAGCCCCATCACACGTAGCCAGCTAATTCCCTAGAGACCTTATTAGGTCAAATTGACTTTATAAAAATTCAAACTAATAGAGGGACTTCATATAAGGATATTTTTAAGGCATATTATGCTAGAAATTTGTTATCACTTTAGGTTAAGAATAAATAAATATCAAAAGCCTCCATTTGGACCCTATCCATTGACCCAACCACTAATGCCCCATTTCTTGTAATTGTTAAATGTTTTTTAGTCCATTGATATGTATATAAATCAATAAAATTCAATATTTAGGATCGATGGTGGATGGTGTTTGACTATCCACCTTGTAAAAACCACAAGGTCCCATTATATATTTTTTGGAAACTCTATTTTGAGTTTGTCCTCAACAAGATTTCAAATAATTTTGATTTTAGTAAGTTTCAGGGCCAAGGGAAAGGCTCTGCATAGGATTGACCAAGTGAATGTCATGTGCCTAATCAACCTACACGAATCTATATCCAAAATCCACTTGACTCTAAGATCCCCTCTCCAACTCAGTAGGTCATATAAATTAGGACTCTGCATGCTCTTAGCTCACTCATCAATACACTCATTCAACATACCATTAGGCTCTCATAGAGTGATGATAGAGATACATGACCTAGTGTGCATACTCAACCCCACTGTTTCTAATGCAAAATTGCTTTCTACATTCAAAGAAGAAATAAGAAACTAAAAGATGGTTAAGGCTAGAAGTACCTGATAAAGTCGTGCGCACCGAAATCAGACGTTGAAAGATTCTCCTCTTTTGCTGTGGAGGAATGACACCTGCGAAGAAAAGGCTAAAACACAGAAGGCTAGAAGTACCTGATAAAGTCGTGCGCACCGAAATTAGACGTTGAAAGATTCTCCTCTTTTGCTGTGGAGGAATGACACCTGCAAAGAAAAGGCTAAAACACAGAAAAACGTTAGTCAAAGATATGGTGGGTTGTCAGGCGAATGCCCGATCCCGAAAGTACGAAGACTCCCTAGAAGGATATCAACCCACTGATAAAAAAGAGCAGAATATTGGATGAAAGTAGATAATAATGACAGAAATAAATGATAGAAAATAAAAGAGCGTACCTGATATGCAGCACTATTCTGCATAGTCACCGGCATCGGTCTCTGTGGTGCCGGCGTCGGTTAGGGAAGGTGCCGACGTCTGTTAAGGTGCCGTCGTCGGTCGGGGTAGTGACCGGCATCGGTAGGGGCAAGTTCTGGGAAAAGGTTCGGGACAGGGTCTGAGAGAGTCGGGACAGGTTCTGGGAGAGTCAAGACAGGGTCTGGGAGAGTCAGGACAGGGTCTGGGAGAGTCGGGACAGGTCTGAACAGAGTCGGGACAGGGTCTGGGTAAGGTCAGGTCGGGTTTTAGTCTGGACAGAGGCAGGGATGACAGAACTGATAAATAATAACTAAGAAAGAAATAAAATAAATAGAATAATACTTACCTGCCAGAAGACGCGATGAAAGCCATAGTGTGCAGATTGGTTGATGCCGAGAGTGTTGATGCTGAGAGTGTTGATGTCGGACAGTGTTGATGTCGGAGTTCGCAGGTTGGTTGATCAGTGTTTGGGATCCGGTCTCGAATGGTTGGTGGAGGTTGATGAAGGCGAGAGACGGTTTCAGAGATGGTTCGTCAACCGTTTCAGGAAACTGAATGATAACTGGTAACGGATAACGGCAAGGTGACCGACGTCGGCAGGAGTGCTGACGTCGGCCGATAGGTGACCGACGTCGGCGACATCGGTCAGGTAAAGACCGACGTCGGTAGATGCATAATGGGGATAGAGTCTACCTTTTGCTCTGTGCTCATTTTTACATGCTGCCAGGGTCAAGTTTGGTGGAACAAGTGATCGACAAGGGTTCAATAGGCGAAGAAGAATAAGACAGGGAATGACCAGGGGAGTCGACACAATTTCGGTGTCTACATTTGCCCCTTTTTGTCTTGTTGGTTGTTCTGGACGAACTGCAAGACAAAAATAGGAGTGAGTGCCCCAGGTGAGGGATAAGGTTGATTTCGTCTTGTTGGTTGTTCGAATGAACTGCAAGACAAAATAGGAAGCGAAATGCCCCGAGTAAGGAATAAGGTATTCCCCCTCAAAGCAGGAGTCGAGGGAAGGGAACCAGGAATCGGGTGCTGGTTTGACAAAGAGCGGATGAAAAAGGAGTGAGGGTGAACACTGCAAAGGTCGTGATTGCGCGTATACCACTGCACGAGATGGTCAGGCCAAAGTGTCGCAGGTCAAGGGTCGAGGAGTGCCAAAATTGAAGTAACCGGGCCCCAGCATTTAGTCGTCTGCTGATCGGGTCACTCAATCTAAGCTGAAGCTCCAAATGGGTCGTCGCGTTCCAGGTATCCCAGGCTCAGGAAGTGCTCCTAGAAACACGAAAAAGTCACAAGTAGTGTGGATCAACTGGCTTGCGATCCTATACTTGTGAGGGTCCAAAAGGTCTGCGCACAATTCTGCTAACCAGTCATGAGGTAGCAAACATGCAAAAACAACCAAGGCAACAACGTCTTGGAAGTGGTCGAGGTCGGAGGAGATAGGCATGATCTCCAATGGTTGGTGGTCGATGGATGGATGAATGGATGAAAGGATGTGGCCGAGCTAACCCCAGAAGACCCCATGTCAACTGAGTGCTACCTACATAGCCCTGGTGATAGGGCCTCAGGCCGATGTAGTTCTCCCTAGAAGGGAGGAAGGGTCAAAAGGATGGAAATGGTCTTGGTCGAGGGCAAAGTTATGGTTAAAAGAAGGCAAGAAGGTTTGTCCATCAGAGAGATGAACAAACGAGAATGGTCGAGCTAACCCCAGAAGACGGTCGTGTCATCTGAGTGCTGCCTACATAGCCCTGGTGATAAGGCCTCAGACCAATGTAGTTTAGACAAAGGGTCTGAGTGGTAGACAGGTGGTTAAAATGGTTGATAGATTGGTCATGGTTATGATGAAACGATGAGGGAAAAAAAATGATGTTGCAGCCTTTTCCAAATGGTGTATTCTGCAACATTGGTTGAGGGGTTTTTCATCCCTAGCAATATCCCATATGCGTAATGGATGTATGCTAAAAATGAATTGAGGTCTATTTATGCGTCAGCAAGTATTGGTTTATGCTTAACATAAATTGTGGCGAGTCGATAGTTTCCATGTGTATTGGTGTCCATAGAAACTAGGGTGAATAGGCTAGGTCATGTTGATGGTCTGAAAAGAGAGTTGAGTTGAGTTGATTGACAAGTGATGAGGGTGAATGTGACCAAAGTGCAGAAGAAGATGAAAGGCGAATCGCTCTTTCATTGACAAGGACCAAAAAGATAGCATAGATAGGGGTTATGAGAACCAAGAGCCCCATTCATGCATGACGTCGTTGACCATAGTTATGTTAGAGCGGTAATCGAATCACTTAGACATTAAAGTGAGCTCGAAGTCCCTCAAGCAGGTGATAGGAGGAGGAAGGAGGGTAACCCATTTTAAGAGCAGAGATAACTTTGCCCCTTTTTTATAGGAGACCCTGAGACAACTACAAGCCAAGTCTGTGACTCATTTTTTTTTTTTTTTTTGGCACAGACTGATCAATGCGGGAAGCCTGCATAGAGATGTCATTTGATGTATGGTCAGTTTGTGAAGCTGATCAATGCGGGAAGCTTCTAAAATAATGCTGTTTATTGCCAGATTAGTCATAGCCATCCTTCGAGGGAGTGGTCTAGATTTTTGTTTAATAATGTTTGATAAGTTGGCCTAGCTGTCCTTCAAGGGATCAGTCTAGTAATACAGCAATGATAGTACAGCTGTCCTTCGAGGGATCAGTCTGTTTGTTTGATTTTTATATTGATATAGTGACCATGGATATGTTTTGACATCTTGATTTATTTTTAATAGAAATGTGAGTCATGGACAAGATTATAGAAGGTCAAGGGCTCCCTTTTATTAGGACAAAGCATCCATACATCATAAAAGGGTTATAGGAATTGTTAAGAGGAATAGGGTTGAAAGGAAGTAGGATGAAGAGGACGGGGATTGCTCAAGGGACGAGCTCAAGTTAAGTGTCAAGTGGACGAATACTCGACTAGCAGTAGAAAGGTCGTAGACGCAACGCATAAAAGGGCTCAGGGTCTGATAAGTCCCTGGTGTATACTTGTGCATGATAAGGTCCGAGTCAATTAGGAGCAAACTTGCCCCATTTGCCTCTTTTCGGATTGGTCAGGTGTTGATTGATGAGTGGATGTGAAGTTGGTTGATATGGTTGTTGATTGATCGAGGTAGGTTGAATGTTTTGATAAAAGGGTTGGGTCAATGTTTGGTTGAGATTTGGTCATTTGATAATTGGTCAATGGTTGGTTGAGGGTTGATTGGTTGGTATTTGGTCTTTGGTTGGGTCGAATGTTTGGTTGAGGTCGGGTTAAATGTTTGGTTGCTAGTCTGGTTGAGGTTAAGTTAAATGAGTGATTGATATGTGGTCGAGACTGTGTTGAAAAATTGGTCGAAGTTTGGATGAAGGTTGAATTCCCCTAGCGGCTAGGGAGAATGTTTGACGGATTAGTTAAGGTCGGTTGAGGTTTAGTGGTCAGATGGACGGTGTTAATGTCGAATAAGGGGGTCAAAGACAGCGAAGGGACCCTAGTCTGGTGTGGAGATCCTGATTTAGATGACGAGGTTGGAGAAGTATGGGTCAGTGTTGATAATTTGTCAAAGGGGGAGTCAAGAGGATCCTTGATAAGAAGGGTGTCCTTTTTCCAGTGGTGACGAATGACAGCTTTAAGAGCGCAACAACGCTCGGTGTCATGTCCCGGAGTGTGATGATAATAACAGAATTTAGAGTTGTCGAACCAAGTTGGCCTTGATCTGAGAGTTGATGAGTGGGGTGGTGTTGAAGGTTTGTGGATAACGTGGTCGAGAAGAGAGGTGTCATTCCCCAGATATTGGCGAATGGCGACCTTGAGGGCATGACAATGTTCGGTGTCGTGCCCAGGCGTGCGATGATATGCACAAATGCAAGTGTCATCGAACCATGGTGGTTTTGGTCCGAGAGAGTGATATGGTCTAAGAGGCGGGAGAGAGAGACGAGAGGACTGCAACAATTGCCGTAACAGCAAGGCATAAGAACCTGCTAACGGATCGGGATGTTTTATTGCAGAGAGGGTTGGTGACATTGGTTTGGGAGGCGAAGGAGGCATTAGTCGATGGTTTGAAGGAGGTATAAGTCTGACGGGTTGATAGAATAATGGAGGTGACTTACCTCTGTGAAGTATGGGAGTGAGAAGCACTCCAAGTAAAGTAGACGGATGTGGGCCCAAGATTGAAGGTAATGACGAAGATAGGGGAAGAGGCCTCCGGTGTGGTTTAGTAGCCTTCTTTGGTTTGGGTTGAGGGCCACCTTTATGCGAGGCGAGGTTAGATGTGGGGCGAACACCAAGAGGTTTAGTCTCTTTGGGCATGATGGATGCCTGCGCGGGTTTGGACTTAGATGTGGACGGTTTTTCTCTCAATGGAGAAGGGATTAAAGGTGTGGTCTCTTTAAGTGGAAAGAGCTCTGGAGTAGTCATGGCTTCTGTGTGTGGTTGGGGAGTCAAAAAGGTATGATCGTCTATGGATGATAATAAGGATGAAGGCGAGGCAGCTGGTGTTGATGTGGTCAAAGCGTCCTCCAATATAGGAGAAGTCGCTGGAGGACAAGTGGGAGAAGAAAGTTCTTCGCCATGTGGAGGAGGTATAGGGGAAGAAAGGTCTTCCACCTGTGAAAAAAGTTGGTCAGGGATAAGAGAAAAGATAGTGTCGACCGTGTGTATATCATGGTCTTGAGGGTCATTGGTTATGGTTTGGACGTTGTCTTGAGTATGCGGGTGATTAGGAAAGGGTTGCTTGAAGATGTCGAGGTTTTGGTTGAGCGGTGCATTCAGGTTATCTAAAATAAGATCCCCCTTGTCGAGCATGTCCTGGACGATATTTTTGAAGGTTTGACAGTGATCCGTGTCATGGCCTTTGACACGGTGATAGTTGCAAAAATGATTCTCCCTGTACCATGCAGGGATAGGTGTTGAGGGGTCGAATTGATGTGGTCGGATTGGAGGGAGATTGAGGACCCCCTGTTTGACGAGTTTATCCAAGACAGAGGCATATGACTCCCCAATTGGAGTGAATTGACACTGTATGGATTGACGTTGAAAATGTTTATTGATGTAGTCTAATGTTGAAGATGATGATCGGTTGGTTATTGTTGAAGATGATGGTCTAAAGATGACAGTGTTTGCCAACTCCTTGGATTGAGAGTGGGCAGAAGAAGGTCTGGAAGAAGAATGGTCATTGGTAGTGTTACACAATTTGACCTTATCTTCTTCAATGGCGCGGAGTTCAAGCTTTCGGGCCATGGTGAAGGCCTCGTCGAAAGTGTGGAATGTTTGAACCCGCAAGGTGGATGAGATATGACTGACACATGCTCGGGAAAAGAGCTCAATGAGCTCGGGTTGAGGCAAGGAGAAGGAGAGCTGATTAATCAAGCTTCTCCAACGGGCGACAAAATCGGTTATCGATTCATCGTTAAATTGCCTGATGGAGTAAAGGTCTGTGATTGAAACTTGTTTGGTGATATTGATTGAGAAATGGTCAATGAATAGTTGGGCGAGTTGGATGAATGAAAAGATAGAATGTCTGGCAAGAGAACTATACCAGTCAAGGGCTGAGCCAGAAAGCGACATAGGAAACGTGCGTAAAAGTAACGCATCATCATGGGCGATAAGATAACAGGCATGTCTAAATGCCCGTAGATGTTGTTGTGGGTCTTCCTTACTCTGAAAGCAAGTAAATTTAGGAAGCTCCCAGTGGTTGGGGTATGGTCGGATAGGGACAGAAGGGTGGATGGGCTCGCTGCAAACTTGTTCATATGACAAAGTATTGCTTGAACCAGAGATAGAAGCTTCAAGACTGGACATTTTATCCATCAGCATCTTGATAAGATCTGCTGACGGATTGGTGGGTTGAGCGCCCCCTAGGTTGTAAGGCGCTTGAAAGAGGTTAGAAAAGGCGTACGACGTAGTCGATTGTACCAGTAAGGGCGCAACGTACGGATGACTAGTCGCAGGGGCAGAAGTAGAGGTTAAGGGTGGTTGCGTTATGAAGGTCGAAGGCATAGGCTGACTAGATACCGCCAAAGAAGGTTGTGTGATGGCATTGACAAAGGGTGAGGTAGGCACTCCTGCATATATAGGCGCAAGAGTGTGTGGGGTCGAGACAATCAAGTTCTGATATAATGTAGAACTTGGTTGAATTGCAGGTGGTTGAGGGGGTAATAAAACCCCGGTGGAGGTTGATCTAAAAATAGACGAGGAGGCCGAACTTTGCGTATAGGCCATGGTCGGGTTAATGGTTGAGGCGAAAGGTTGAGTCGTAAAAGGTTGGGTGGCGAACGATGTTGATGTCATCGCCACGTCGCCCGAAAGGTCCCGCATTGGTTTTCTTGCGAGATAGTTTTGGAGGGCTGCGGTATTGAGGTCGAAGAATCTTGCAAAATCTCGGTCCCCTTCTGGGATGATAGGCGTCTGGGTTGGAGATAGTCTAGTAGGAATTCTTTCGGTCTTCGAGTAGAACTCCATTATATGATTGTTTATAGACGGGGTAGGCGAAAGCGATTGATGGCTAGCGTGGTCAAGAAGAGCCTTGGTTTGACTACGTGTCAGAACCATTCAAGGCAAGAAAGAACGTCCTCACAAGCTCAAACAAGCAGATAAGAACTAAAAAAGATGAAGACACAAGCAGATCCTAAAACTCTAGAAATAAATTTTTAGGATTATAGTGGCTTATGCCTTAGAATGTGTGTAGTGGAAGGTTGGATTTGTGAGTCAGGTCCTAGAAGAAGCAGTCTATGGATGGTTTCGGGTTTTGTTATGGTGCTCAAGAAGTCTGTGTTAGGGTCTGGTACGCGGCCTGGTGCTAAGGAGCAAGCTCCCCTCACTTCACGATTCCAGTGGTTAGCTGGTTTCGCTTAGCCAAGATATACCTCGCCTAGAGATTAGACTCCGCCAGAGAACGGAGTGGGCTTCCCCCTTGGTGATGAAATCCAAGTAGGGTCACCAGGACGGGTAAGGTATCCGCTGGGGGATGAAATCCCAGTCGGGCCTTGTCTCAGGTAAGTTTTATGTTTGTTTTGTGCAGGTGGTTTGGTCGTGTAACATCAAGTGATCTAGATTAATTCAATATGCGGTTTAATTACTATGTGTGGTCTAAAAGATGCAGGCAAACAGAGATGAATGCAAAGTGTTTTAATGTCCAAGTCGAAATGTTTGTTCGTATGAAGACGAATGGAGAAAGAGTCGAAGAATATGAGTTTTAGCTAGTCTAGAAGTGCAAGAAAGAAAGAAATGTTCGTTTTAGTTTTGCTTATGATGTCGTTTAAGAAGAGACGAAAGGAGGCGAAAAGGAAGGAACCTAATGCACCTAAATGAACGAAAGAAAGAAAGAACCCAAGGAGGACCTAGTGTCCCACCGGGCGTGCCAGAATGTTTCTAATGCAAAATTGCTTTCTACATTCAAAGAAGAAATAAGAAACTAAAAGATGGTCAAGGCTAGAAGTACCTGATAAAGTCGTGCGCACCGAAATCAGACGTTGAAAGATTCTCCTCTTTTGCTGTGGAGGAATGACACCTGCGAAGAAAAGGCTAAAACACAGAAAAACGTTAGTCAAAGATATGGTGGGTTGTCAGGCGAACGCCCGATCCCAGAAGTACGAAGACTCCCTAGAAGGATATCAACCCACTGATAAAAAAGAGAAGAATATTGGATGAAAGTAGATAATAATGATAGAAATAAATGATAGAAAATAAAAGAGCGTACCTGATATGCAGCACTATTCTGCACAGTCGCCGGCGTCAGTCTCTGTGGTGCCGGCGTCGGTTAGGGAAGGTGCCGACGTCGGTTAAGGTGCCGTCGTCGGTCGGGGTAGTGACCGGCGTCGGTAGGGGCAGGTTCTAGGAAAAGGTTCGGGACAGGGTCTGAGAGAGTCGGGACAGGTTCTGGGAGAGTCAGGACAGGGTCTGGGAGAGTCAGGACAGGGTCTGGGAGAGTCGGGACAGGTCTGAACAGAGTCGGGACAGGGTCTGGGTAAGGTCAGGTCGGGTTTTAGTCTGGACAGAGGCAGGGATGACAGAACTGATAAATAATAACTAAGAAAGAAATAAAATAAACAGAATAATACTTACCTGCCAGAAGACGCGATGAAAGCCATAGTGTGCAGATTGGTTGATGCTGAGAGTGTTGATGCTGAGAGTGTTGATGTCAGAGAGTGTTGATGTCGGAGTTCGCAGGTTGGTTGATCAGTGTTCGGGATCCGGTCTCGAATGGTTGGCGGAGGTTGATGAAGGCGAGAGACGGTTCCAGAGACGGTTCGTCAACCGTTTCGGGAAACCGAATGATAACTGGTAACGGATAACGGCAAGGTGACCGACGTCGGCGACATCGGTCGGGTAAAGACCGACGTCGGCAGATGCATAATGGGGATAGAGTCTACCTTTTGCTCTGTGCTCATTTTTACATGCTGCCAGGGTCAAGGTTGGTGGAACAAGTGATCGACAAGGGTTCAATAGGCGAAGAAGAATAAGACGGGGAATGACCAGGGGAGTCGACACGATTTCGGTGTCTACACCCACCCTTAAAGTTCTTGTGGATCTATGTTCACTAAAACTTTTGATGATGATGACACTAGTGGTTTAAAGGGATTGGATAATATTCTTATGAGTGATGGACTTTTGGCACACATATTTGGTGTGCAGACATCAAAAAATACACAGATGCAAGCATATTTTATTTAAATGTCATGTTAAATTTAAGATATATTTATAAATTTAATTTATCTAACAATTAATTTACATATAAATTTAATAATATATATTTCATGTTTTATGTCATAAGAGGTATCCGTGCCTTCATCATCATAGTTGACATTTACATCATTTGATTGCGACCATTGTTTACATATTTAGATCCAATCCCTGGCCCATTGACTACTACATCTATCTTTGTTAGGATGACACCATTTACTTATACAAACCTAAAATTTCAAGTTAATCTTATGAATTATATATATTTATTCTATGGATATTTGCCTTGTAAGTTTAATTTAAATTTATCTTTCTCTATTTTCATACTCCATTTTCATGTTCTCTCTCTTTATGAGAAAGTGCATTATAGAAATTTGTAGTTCTTTATTCCCCTCAATGTATTCATTGTGACCATAGCCACCACCATTTTAATATCACAATGTTATTATGCAAAGACCAAAACCCTCTTTTTGTGAAAAAAAAAAAAAAAAAAAAAAACCATAAACATAATGTTTTAAACTAAACTAAACCTGGTAGGCACCATTTACATCCACAAAGCATTTATTTTAAAAACATTATTTTTTCACCCTTATTATAACATATTTTATAAAACAAAAGAACCCTAACCCTTAGTTTAATATCTATACACACCAACATTGAAATAATAGTGGTTGATATTACAACTGTCATTATCCAAAACAACTTGAAAAATTTCACATTGAATGATCTAACCAAGGGAATAAATATGCTTACAACACTAGAATATGGCCATATATAGCTACATAAATACATGTTTTGAAACATAAATGGATATGTATATACCTAGATTTGATGAATCCATCACATTTTAGTTCCCAGGATTTCATCATGACCCTAGCCACTAACATCTAAAATGCACAATATTCTTACACAAATACCAAAATCTTTTTTTTACAAAATAACAAAAACCTTAAACGTAATTATTTTAAAAACCTAAACATGGTAGACATGATTTACATCCACAAAGAATTAATTTTTAAAAACATCAAATTTTTCATCCATCTAACAACATATTTTATAAAATAAAATAACCCTAACCCTCAGTTCAATATCTGTACACACCCTCTGAATAGTCTATTAAAAATAGTTTGAAAAAAATAGCATCAAAAATCTAAAAATAGAGCAAGTTGTCAAAACCACACCTCCCACCACTATTAAGATTAAACACTAAATATCTATTACTCAACATTTGGGTAAGTGCATAGAGTTGGGAGAAAATTCTATGGACATTTTAGATAATGCAATCACATTAAATACTAATATGATAACATTATTTAATTAATGTGGTCGCATTATTTGAATTATGGCTTATTGATTACCGATCTATAATGTGATCACATTATTATATAATGTGATCGAATTATATTAAACACTAATGCAATCACATTATTAATGTGATTACATTATTTTTATTTTCAATAATGTGATCATGTTAATAACGTGATCGTATTACCTATATATCAAAAATAAATAAAAAGTAAAACTTGAATGCAAAATCATCATTTTGCATTCAAATTTCCTTGCTCTCCTTTAGCTTTTGTGATCACATTTTGGGTGAAATAGAAAAGATAGTGCCAAGAAGCTACAAAATTCATCCCAAAAAGCTTTTGATCAATGATGCTACCACATAGAAGAGGTAAGTGATAGAAATATTCCCTATTTAACCGTAATTTTTCATTATTTTCATTGTTTAACCCAAAGTTTTAGTTTTAATTTTTTTAATTTTGAATAACCCCTCCTATTAACCCTCATAACCCTCCATATAACCCTCTTGTTTATCCTCTTCCTACCTCTCAATAAAAACCTCTTGTTCCCCCTCATATCCCTCCCCCTAACTCTCCTACAATTCCACAAAACCCCTAATAGTTAGGAGATTCTAATTGACAACATTATGGGAAATAAAATGGAAATTAAAGAGTTAATTGGGAGAATGAGGGATCCCACTTCTAATAACCCCCACCACACCCATCTAGCCAATTCCCTAGAGACCTTATTAGGTTAAATTGACTTTATAATGAGTCAAATTGATATATGGACTTCATATAAGGACACTTGTAGGGCATATTATGCTAAAAATTGTCATCACTTTAGGTTAAGAATAAAAAAATATTAAAATCCTCCATTTTTGCCCTATTCATCGACCCAACTACCAATGCCCCATTTCCCATAGCTGCCAAATGTTTCCCAATCCATTGCTATGTATATAACTTAATCACAGTCAATTTTTGGGATCGATGGTGGATAGTGTTTGACTATATACCATGTAATAACCATGAGTTCCCATTATATTTTTTTAAGAAACTCTACTATGAGTTTCCCTCAATGAGATTTAAAATTATTTTGATTTTAGTGAGTTTCAAGGCCAAGAAAAAGGCTCTATGTAGGATCAACTAGGTGAATGTCATGCACCTAATCAACGTACAGGAATTCATATCTAAAATACACTTGAGCCTAAGATCCCCTCTATAATTGAGTAGGTCATATAAATTGACACCCTGCATGTTCTTAGTTCTCTCATCAATACACTCGTTTAACATACAATTAGGCTCTTATAGAGTGATGCTAGAGATACACCACCTAGTGTTCATACTCGATCCCACCCTTGTAGTTATTGTGGATCTATGTGCACTACACTTTATGATGATGATAGTGATGGTGTTTCAAATGGATTGGATAATATTCTTATGGTTGATGGGTTTTTGGCATGCATACGTGGTATGCAGATATCAACCACTACATAGATGCAGGTATATTTTATATAAATGTCATGTTAAATTTAAGTTATATTTGCAAATTTAATTTAGACAAAAATTAATTTACATATAAATTAAATAATATATATGTCATTTTTTATGTCATAGGAGGTGATGGTGCCTTAATCATCATAGTCAACATTTACATCATTTGATTTATCACGATCGTTGTTTACATATTCAAGATCCAGCTGCTGGGGATGACATAATTTACTTATACCAAGGTAAAATTTCAAGTTAATCTTGTGATCTATGTGTATTTATTTTATGTATATTTTTCTTTTAAGTTTAAGTGCAATTTATCTTTCTCTATTTTAATACTCTCTTTTCATGTTCTCTCTCTTTATCCTTGCTCTATTTTTTACAATCTTCTTATGTGTTTTCATAGGTTTTTATGCTACTTTGATTTTGTCCTTATAACATAGTCATAATAGCATATACCTACTCAATTACATCTCATTTCATGTATCCAACCATTCCACACAACCCCCAAGCTTCAAATCTTCACTTAACTCTTCTTTCCTTTAAGACACCATCTTTCTATTGGACATTTTTAATGCAAACCTTCTTGTTCTAAGTAAAATAAAAAGCTACAAACCAAACCAAACCAACTTTAAGATACCCATTTACAGCACATATCTCATGTAGGGACTTTCATAATTTAACTCTCTTTGGAGAACATCTAACTCAACACCCCTCGAGACTAATTAGGTCTTTTATGCCTAATTAAAGGCTACTGATTATGAAATTATACCATACAAACTCAAATCAACTTTAGACCTTTAAAACCCTCTTCCTCATATATAAATGCACCTGTCCACAAATTTTGGAGATGGGTTGATAATTTTGGAGGTACCGTTAAGTTGTTATGAGGTATCACAAACCATTAAAGAGGAACCATAAAATTTGTAAGCTATGAGAATGGGATCCATGGTATTTATATAACTAATTTTGGAAAATCCCACAAATATCCCATGAATAATCTCATTCACAATAGATAAAGGTATTTCACATTTCATGATGATACTTATAAAATGAAGAACACATATCCAGGGGTCACTCTATGTAACACTATCTTGAAAATGAAGTTGCTAAGCTCAATAGAGTCATATTCTCATTTTGACTTATGTCAAAATTATTATTATACATAAATATACATGTCACCCTTGAAAATGAGTGATAATATCAAGGGAATTTAAGGTAAAAGAGAATAAATATGCATCATTAACAATCATACTAAGTGGATCATTAACTTGACAATGCAACTTTAAGAGTCTTCTTATACATAAAGGACCATGACTCAAGTACCAAAATTAAATTAAATTATTTAAATAAAGTAAATATGAAATATTTATTTAAAGAAATTTATATTTAATTAATTCACTTCACTTAAGACATCTAGTGATAGTAGGACTTAAATCTCTCTTCATTTTATTACAAGATCTTAAATACATGTTTATAATATTTGATGGCCAATTTAAGAGGTGTGGTTTGTAGGAAGGGGCAGAGTTAGGGAAAGGGGGAATGAAAATTTTGGTGTCAACCTTACCTTCTCATGTTTGATCCTCAAACTTGTAATACACATAATAATTCAATTTTAATATCTTATTACAACTTTTTCTTTGTCCATGACAAAGGTATAGATTTCAATTGTAATGCCTCATTACACCTCTTTCTTTGGCTATGAAAAAGGTATAAAGGGTAGAAAACCTTTGTACACAACACTCATTATAATAGAAAACATTGCATTGGATATCAATAAGTTGAATCCCCATTTAAAATTTTGGGGAGAGAGTCACCATTTATATTAGTACTAAAATATGTGTCAGCCTCAACAATTATACCTTGCAGTTTTTTCCAATTCAACATCCAAACTATTTTCCAATTTTTTTCTCTTGAGTGAAAACAAGAAATATATTTAGATGGATAAAACTTGATATATTGGACAAGGAACTCCCTTCCTCTCCCTATTATTAGAATTTTATTTACATACACCTTCATCAAGAGGTGGATTCACCATGGCTCACTCCTCTCTATTAGTTGGGTGCTTTCCCAAAAATCACTTGTCATCCATCTATTATAAATGAATGTGCTATCAATCCATGTATTATATATAGATATAAATATTATTGATATCACACATATAATAGAAGGATGATGTCCATATATGTGTATTTCAGCCTTTACCCATTAAATATATAATTGTATTTTACTCTACCCAAAGAATATTTACATGTAAGGATAGAGTTATCGATATGTCTCTTATTCCTTTTCTCTCCCTAAATTTGCCTTATCGAAGTGCTACTATTATTTCTACCTCCTACTCTTCCACTCATACTTCCTACATGTATTATAATTTCTATATTACCTCCAACATGCAAGCTACTTATTATTTTTGGCTATTACACATTGTATGGTAGTTACACTTCCATGATTCTTGGTTTACATTTTATTTTCATTATATGCACATTGTATGATAGTTACACTTCCACGATTCTTGGTTTACAATGTCTTTTCATGATATACATATTGTATGGTAGTTACACTTCCATGATTTTTGGTTTACATTATGTTTTCATTATTTTCATGGTTTCCATATATAATATTTGATACTTTATATAAAATTAAGAGAGACCTTGTTTACATGAATAGTTGATAGCTCAAGTAGACACTCCTTCCTCTCTGTGAGCTGAAATAGACATAGGAATTATTGTTGCAATGTCACCTGCATAAGTGCTGAGAGAGGTATATATTAACTTGTAATTTTGAATTGTAAAAATATACTTGTTTTAATAATTGTACTACATGTACTTGGGGAAAATATAACTTATGTAAAAGTATTGTATATGCATATTTGTCTTATGACATTTGAAAGTCCCAATTAGATGATTATTAGGACAAATTCTCATGTTTCTACCATATTTGAGATGCCTATTTGAATAGTTAATCCTACCATTGAATTGTTTGAGTGTAAAAAATAAATTGAGAAGGATCACAATCTTATAGTAAGTGTATGTTTAAATGATTTTTTATTGTAGTTTAAAATTATTTTATTAACAATTATTTGAATGTATTTTATGTTAATTTTGTAATAATTCTTATATTTAAACAAGTTCAGCTGCAAGTGAGCTATGAGTGTAGGACCCATAGTCAAACCTTAGATTAATCTAAGGCATAATAGGGGTCTCCATCTACTAGCAGGCCATCCCAAGGAGAGTCTTCTTTGAGTAAGGAAAAGAGAGGGAGGCTATTTGATCAATAGGATGTCTTACATGAGATGTAATTTTTCATATGCCTATATGGAAATTTATGCATTTTTGGCATTGTATATGCGTATATGACATTCAAATAACATAATATACTACGTTGGTCTATGTAATTTTTTATATGCCTATCATGGAAATCTATGTATTATTGACATTGCACACATGTCCTTATGTTTTATGCCTATCATGGAAATCTATGTAATTTATATACAATTTTTATTTCATTATGTATTATTTTATAGTATTTTTTTGATCTTACAAAAAATTATATATTAGATCTCATATTTAATGTTTTACACAAATGAGGATTAAAAAAATGTTCTTTTCAATGCTATAAATCTTGGATGTCCCATATTTTTTTAAATTAAAGTTTTTATTTCATTGTGTGGAGTGGAAATGACTAATGACAATCTTATCACTTAGGATTAAAGGGCTTCTTATTTTTTTACATAATTATTATACACTTTAGAGACACTTTCTAGTGTTATTAGACCTATTAAAAACCTCTCACCTTCATTCTCTAACTAATTTCATTCATTCCATTCACAAACGTCCTCCCACTCTTTCACTATCTTCTCACTAGGCAATCCTCTTAGGTTTTAAGTGATAAATATTGATATAAGTTTCATGAGTATAATATATTATCATGGATAATATTTTATTATCATATCATACTTTTTAAAACCTCCTTCAAACCCTGAATCACACTTCAATACTCATTTTCACAGAGAAAGCTAATAACGACACCACTAGTATTATAGCCATTTTTTTACTTTTCAATTTGTTTTATAAATATATCAATTACCTTGAAGATCCAAAATCATTTTATATCGCCCTCTATCTTGATAAAACTCTACATAAATTTCTATTCTTCATTTCTCTCTTTAGATACCTTTTCCTTTGTAATCCCTTGTCTAATTAGGCCTTTCTAGCCATCCATTCATGACACAGTCATCAAAACCATACAAATCCATACTATACAGAGTCCAAACCACTTTAATACTTCTTATGACATCAAAATATTTTATAATACCAAATTTCAATAATTTTACATAATTTGAATGGGAGTTACAGGGTTTCTGGGTTTGAAACCTTAGTTACATGTCTGTAGATGTCGAGAGGCTTCAAAATTCACTTTCTTTAGTTTTAAGTCCTTATAAAGGAGAATAAGAAATTATTTATTTGTTATCAGTATCCAAATTCCTAAATAGGTAAGATACTTTAATCAACCTTCACTCACTTCAATCAACTCAAAACATAGAAATATGTCACTCTTTAGTAGACTATCTGCACTTTAAAGGTTACTAAAACCCCAATCAACTATTGTCACAATGCAATTTCCTCCTACATGTGCTAAAAATTTGATCAATTTAAAAACCATACACTTTATCAACCATACACATCATTTCATTGGCACACTAACCAAATAGACATAGGGTAACTGATCAAAATAAGGGTCTATTGTGTTAGGTCTATTTGTGTTATAATGAGTCCAATAAATGGTACTCATATTACTATATATTCATACTTTATCCATTATATAATCCATTTATGTGTGTTCTGATGAATCCAATAAATGGTACTCATATTTTTATATATTCATCCTTTATCTATTGTATAATCCACCATTTCATATACACATAATACCATTCCATCCATAGTTATCTATATTAGCACAATATAAGTTTATGATGCATATATTCATTATTATGGTTTAATAAATGATTATTTATAGATGAAATAGTATTATTTATTATTACTTAGATTTTGTGTTACTAATTTTGATTGAATAATGAAGGTTATTTAATATTCATCATGTTTGGACATCTTGTAGCAATTACCCAAATTTATTAGAGCATGCCAGTTTGAAAATATCAATAAAAGTGATATCAAGGAGTTTTATAATATTGAATATTATTTAATACTTAGATTCAGATTGAAATATTATACTCTTTCAAAAATATGGCATCTCATTTTTAATCCATATGTAAAAGTTATGGCTCTTGAAAGTATCCTACAACAACTAGTTGTATGCATCCTGCAACTATGACTGTAAGTGACAATTTGAGGTGATGTCCAAATATCATCATACCAAAACTTCTAGTTGATTTAGTTGGACATATTAAACAGTTTGAAAGGTTGGAAACAAGTTGGAAACTTGGAGAAATAATCTATCTATGATATTAAGAGCAAGAATAGTGCCATGAAAATAGGAAGGAGTGATTCTCTCAAACCAAATCCTTCTCATGAATTATTCATATGTATTATTTTGTTTTATGCATAGTTGTTATAACATATATTATTATATTTTTTTATTTGATTTTAACCTCCTATATTTTTTATTCTCCAAATAAGGCACCTATCTCTCCTATAAAAATGAAGAAACTTAAGAGAGAAGGGACAACATAAGCATATTTTGTAAGACAAATATTGTAATTTTATTGTAACAATTATTTGATATGTTTGATTAATATGAGTAACTACTTCTTAGTCAATTTTATTATTTTAAGAGAAAGGAATGAAACCTGAGTCAGAAGAAAGAAGGGGTCCCTTTGGAAGTCTTGTATTAATAATCTGACCCATCAATTAGCTAAGCATGTTACTTATTTAATTTATGTGTTGAGTGTTTAATTTGTATTTGTGTGTTTTTTAGCTTTGTATATGATTATTTTAAGGAATCTTCTGAATATAAATTAGTGTAATTTTTTGATTCTTGATTTTGTATGAGTTTTCAATTCAACATTTCATTTCTTACATAATTTCTAACATATTAGACTATAATCAGTAGAATGTCAAATTAGATGGATTAAGTGTGAACATACAGTGACATCATCCTATCAATTTTACATCCTTAGGTTGAAAATTAAATGAAAGTAGAAGATATAGTTCTATGGTAACTCTCCTTGCTCATTTTAATCAAATAAAGTATATTTGATTGTGAATCTACTACTAGTCATGTTTAATAGTTCCAAAATCAGAAAAAATATTTATAGTGATTTTTAATCTCCTTCATTATACCAAATTATACCAACTCCATGGATATTTACCTTCTTTAGGCACACATCAACCTTTCTTGGCATTTGATTGCATAACAAGGCATTGACTCTCTACCAAATAGAGTGTTATCTATGTAAGTAGGATAACCTTTCAAATAATAGGGTAATGAACATTTGTTACTTGTTTTCAATCCAACCTAGACACCCAACTACTTACCTAAAATTTCTTATTTAAACCTACCAATACAGACAAAAATGACTTGATCATGGCCTCTAGGGACTTTCAAAGTCAATATTGATGACAACCCAATACTATTTCATTAAATATAGATACATAAAATCATTCCATCTTTATTAATTTTTATAAATATTAATTAAAAAACACAACCCATGAAAAGGATTGGATCTTCATCTTTTGAGAGGTATGTTATCTTCTCTTCATTCCCATTTTTTGCTATGGTCTTAGATCTCTCTCTCACCTCTCTCTCTTCTCTCTATATCTTATATGCCACACAACACCTAAAGCTTCCAATCCATCCCAATTAAAAATTATTTTGGGTGGTTACATAGCTTATTATCTTAAATCAGTCATGAGGATAGTGTTAACATGATATACATTATTCTTAAGGGTCATCACCTTTATAACTTTGACATGACATGTCATTAACCCCCTTTTACATGACTTATGGGACCTTTTAATACAAACTCTCACCTAACCATTTCAAAATATGTTCTTTTAACCCCTTATATCATCACCAAATACCACCTAATCATTCGGTAGGTCAATAGGTCAATTATTCATTAAGTTTTTAGGTCTCTATTTTAAGTTTTCAAAGTTGTCAAAGTTTAAGTTATGGTTGTAGAACTCTAGTTTCAATTCTTCCTGATTGAAAACTAACCTTTTCAATACATATAATTGGTGGATAATATCTAGGACTAGGTTCTTAGCCTCCCATCATGCCTGATTGATAAACCCACCACCCATTTCAACCTCAAGAACACCCTTCCCATTAAAAAAATGCAAAATTTTAACCTAAGTTCAAACATGTATAAAATTAAAATTGTAAGTCATTTATGTGAACCATCAGATTCATCACATGCCTATTTAATCCATCTAATCATACCCCAAAGAAATTAGTTGGAAGATTTGAGAGCAATCTGTTGGACAAGTTTCAGTGAGGGGTCAAAAAATGTAACTTTTTGGTAGTGAACGAGCAACTTCTTAAGCTCCAACTAGCATTTTTACCTCTGGGACCTCCAATTATGAATATATCACTTTTATCACATCCAAATAGGCAAATTATATGTTATCACACTACCATGGAATTTAAATCCACCTAGATGTGCATTTTCACTACCATTCTGGAGCACAAATACACTTACAACAAATGTTGTTAAAGTTTAAGTTGTGGTTGCAGAACTCTAGTTTTGATGCTTCTTGACTAAAAATTGACATTGATAACACATTAAAGTGGTGGATAATGTTTAATAATAGGTTCTTAGCCTTTTGTTAGGCCTGATTGATAAACCCACCACCCATCCTAGCCTCAAGAACACCCTTCCCAATACAAGAAAAATGGATTTTATTTAGCCTTAGTTCAAACACACGTAAAAAAATTTTAAGTCATTTCCATGAACTATAAGATCTTTCCACTTCCTATTTAATCCCTCTAATCACACCTTATAACACTTAGTTGGAATATTTAAGAGTAATCCATTGGACAAGTTATAGTGAGGGGTCTAAAAATGTAACCTTTTGTCATTGAACAAGCAATTTCTTGAGTTCCAGCTGGCATTTATACCTCTAGGACCACCACCTATGAATATATCACTTTTATCATGTATATATATATAAATTACATGTTATCATATTTCCACAACATTTAGATTCACCCATAAGTGCATTTTTACTACCATTCTAGAGCATGAAAACACTAACAACAAATGTTATCAAAGTTTAAGTTGTGCTTACAAAAATCTAGTTTTGATGATTTTAAATAAAAAATGACACTAAAAACATGTTTAATGTGGATGATAACATCTAGGACCCGATTCTTAGTCTCCCATCATGCCTGATTGACAAACCCACCACCCATTTTAGCCTCAAGAACACCTTTCCAAATACAATAAAAATATAATTTTTAGCCTAAGTTTAAAGACATGTAAAATAATGTAAGTCATTTGAATGAAACATAAGATACATCTAATTTATATTTAATACCTCTAATCACAACCCATAACACTCAGGTGGAAGATTCAAGATCAATCTATTGGAGATGTTGCAGTGAGGGGCCCCAAATTTTTAGTAGTGAACAAGTAACTTCTTGAGATCTAACTGGAATTTCTATCCCTATGACCACCAAATATGAATATATCACTTTGATCATGTCTAGATAGTTATATTACATGTTATCACACTACCACAACATTCAAATCCACTTGAAAGTGCATTTTCACTACCATTTTGGAGTGTAGAAATATTGATAATAAATGTTGTCAAAGTTTACGTTGTGGTTACATAACTCTAGTTCCAATGGTTCTTGACAAGAAATTGACATTACAAACACATATAAAGTGGTAGATAACATCTAGGACCAATTTCTTAACCTCCCATCAGGTATAATCAACAAACCCACCATCCATTCTGGCCTCAAGAACACCCTTCCCAATTCAATAAAAATGAATTTTTTAGCCTAAGTTCAGACACCTATAAAAAAATATTGTAATCCATTTCTTGAGGTTTGATCACATCCAAATTAAGCTTCAATCACATCCAACCCAATATTCTCTTAGCTTCAAGAATATAGAATTCTTTACTAACAGTGCCAACCATGTGAAGGTGGAAGCTTATATGGCACCAATAACCTACAAAAACTTGTTAGCAAGTAATTAAAAATGAAATTTATATGCACTACCTATAAAATAAAAAGCATTTGGTAAAACTGATTACATATACATTTTAAAAGTTAACACACCTATGTATTTCAATTCAATAAACCACTAGGATCCACTCTAACCTTGATAGTATCAAGAATAACTTCATGGTATGACTTCCAAACTTTCCATAGTTTCTTGTTTAATGTCCTCCCATGATATTTTTGTAACTGAATATTCATTTCAAGAATCAAATTTGAATAATGTCATTTATTTCTATGCATTTCAAACTCTTTAAACAACCATTAATCTAAATATTTTATAGGATGTCATTGAAACCACTGACCTAGTCAGATAGTCAATGTTTTCTCCATCTATAACTGGAAAAGTAAATTGTTTTTCTCTCTACACAAAAACACAAGTAGTAATCAGTGCCTCATTCATTATCCTCATTTTTAATAATGACAAAACTATTCCCTGTATCCAAAAAACATTTTTAGTGATAATATGAAGATATATAATGAGAATAAATTATACACAGTGAAAAATATTCTACTTGTCTGTATTAGATAAGATACATGGTCAAAGTCATTTGATGATGTCATATTTATAAGTTGCAATGATATTTAAACCTAATATGTGTTGATTGGAATTAAAGGTTTGAAACTCCAATCATCCACCCACTCTTATGACTCACACTCATTGCAAACAATGTCCATGCATGAAGAATAGAAACATGCCAAGTATCTCGTATGAATAGTCCAAGAACTTGAATTTGGGATAAGAAATGAGTGGACGTCACTTGAACCTTTTAGAGTTATACAATCCTCATAATTTTCCAAGTATTCTTCCTCCATTAACTAAAAAAGTCTATGAATAGTAGAATTTGGTTGAGTACCACAACATATGTTCTCATTACACCATTCAACCACATTTCTTGCATTTGTTAAATGAACACCATATTAAAATTTCAACTACTCCCTTTTAATAGATATTTTTAAACATGATATAGCACCATCATGCTCCCCTTTTCGATGGCTAGCTTTAGTGAAACTCCAAATGTGTTTTACACCATTTCTAAGTGCACCCTACTCAACTAATAAAACATCTGTGCATTTTTGAATTGTGATGTACAATTTTCTAATCAAATATAATGTTGATTGAAATTAATGTTCCTATAACTCAACTATTCATATAACTCCTAAAAACAACCTTGCACATACTATGAACAATGTGATATGTCATCACTGATGTAGAAATGGTATTCCCTTAATATTTTTTGTTGTTGCTTTATACTATCAGGTACATGCATAAATTTTATATACACGAATATGGTAACTTAAGATGAGTTGTAATATTATGATTGAAATTTTATTTGGGGTTTGAATGTGTAATTTTTAGTAAAATCAACTACTAAAACAATCAAACCAAGTGGGAATGTATCCTTTCTTATATTTAAAAGTTCATCCAACCATCTATCCTTGTGTATGTGCCTTGCATACTCATAAACAATCTTCTCCCTAAATTTGACCAAAAATTTAGAAACATATATCTTTTTTATAACAATCTCACACCTTTTAGATTCTTTGCCATTTTTAACTTGATAAGTCATTGATTTATATTTTATTAAAATAATTAATTTCTATCTAATTGTACTTGTAATCTCCTCATGGATACATTTTTTTAATTTTGGTAATCCACCATAAATTTTGTAATTTCCATTTAAACATGATTTGTTGTAAAATAATTATCCTTTTGGTCTTTTTCAAAAGATAATTGAGACAAATTACATAGTTGATTTTGGTTGCAATTCAATGCCACTCTCCTAAAAAATATTATTAGTATGCAAAGTACAATGAATATGGCAAAAAACATCATAGTGCATTGAAAATTCAACATATTGGCTACAACAACAAGTGGTGTGTGTGTGTGATTTATTTTAACATTAAAAGGTTTTTCCATCTCAAAATATATTTGACAAATAGAAATTTGTGGATGTTTTTCCAAAAATTTAGAGTATAATTATGTTTGAGTCATATGCAATAAATGTTTTGGATATGGTTCACGGTTACGAGAACCAACTTTTATTTTCACAACATCTCTTACATTGGGTGAAACTCTTGTACTATCTTTCTAAAATTGAGCAAGTAACTCTTTGAGAGTATCAAATATAGCCTTGTCCTTTCATGGAAGTATACCAGATAATTCCCAGAGGTCATTGGTATTAGGTTCGTTTAGTCATTCACATCATTCAATTGCTTTCATTATTATTTTTCTATTTATATTAAGCGTTTGAATTTTTTTTGAAACCATTCATTTTTTTCCTATTTTTTCACTTACTGCACAAGTTGTAAGTATATGTCAGGCAACATTACAATCTTTGGTACATGATTTTGGGCCTACAATATGATATGCATCATTTATGTTTTCAACAATTTAATTGTTTTCATCATCCATGTTATATGTTCTTAGTCCTAATGTGTACATTATAGGTCTCATTTTAATCAATTTTATCAATGAAATACATAATAAACATCTTTTAATATCATAATCCACATTATGAAATAAATTATCCTAAATTTGTTGAGCTAGTCCTCTTGAATGGCGACTAGACATTTTTTATTCATTATTTTTAATTTGACTTCAATTAAGTACTTGTATTTTCTATTCATAAATTTTAGAGGTGTTGGTAATGTTGGAATTTGTTGAGAGGGTGTTTTAAAGTCATTATTACTTTTATTATTTAGTGGTGGGATGAAATTTTATTCATTGTTTATTTATTCATTATATGTTTCCATGAATTTTTTTTGATGGTTAATTTCTCCATACATGGTGGGTGAAGCATCATACATAGATTCATCATCAACAAAATAAAAAACTTATAACTTTGAATGTAAACTTCCAACTTTAGCTAATTCATTATTGTCAATTTTATTATTATTCATTTATTTATGGTTAATTTCATCATTATTAAATTCATTATGGTTAATTTTATCATTGTTTAATTCATTAGTGTCAATTGGCTCATTATCTATGACATTTAGTTCATCAAGATTAGGGTTTGTACCTTATCTACCATAAAGTTTTTGCATTTGTATATTGTGTTTCTCTCTCAAATCTTCCAATTTATCTATTTTTTTGTTCTTCAACATCTTTCTCTTCCTTGAATGTGAATCATCACCCATCAAGGATAATTGACAACTTTTCAAAGGTGGGGTCAAGTACATGGGTACCATAGATCCTGCTATAGTATGTAGAGAATGTTTATCAGGATAGAATTCCTGATTTGGGTTTAAAATAGTCATTAAGAAGTGGTCTTAGTATATAATAATCATAATGTGATCTCTTTATATAATGTGATTATGCTATTACATAATGTGATCACATTATTTATTTTACAAGGTTTTGATTCATCCAACATATTGAGAACCATATATTAATAATAACATGATTGCTTAATTCTTAATAATCATTTAGAGTTAGTAATTGATGTTGAGAACTAAGTGTTGCCTATATTAAGAATAATGTGATCACATTATTAAGTAACATGATCATGTTATACTTAATATAGATTAGGGACTACAATTTATGTTTTAGGGTTTATGGATTAGGTATTGGGGCATGTAGGGTTTAGGTTTAAGGGTGTATATTAGGTCTAATTACTCTATGCCATGTATAACATAATTTTTACTATAAAGGATGTTAATTGGGACTAAATTGATTGGTAAATAGGGAAATTTTTTGGTTTATAATTTAGGTTATAATGTTTAGGGTTTAGGTTTATGGTATATATGGTCAATCAAAAAGATAATTCTTAGTCTAAATGATGTTAATTTGAGCTAAAATTATTGGTTCATGGTTTAAAGTGTTTATATTTATGGTTTAGAGTTTAGGGATTCAGAAATTTAAGCATTAGGGCTTAGGGTATAAGTTTTAGGGTATATAAGGTACAATCACGATGGAAATTAGGGAAATTGGAGTTGATCAACCTTAAAATCACATTTTATAGTCACGTAATTAGGTTGAAGGGGCTCAAAATAGCCTAAATTTACTTCATATGCACAACTAGATTGGTACTCCAAAGTCTAAGTTTTTGCCATGGGTTTAAAAAATGCATTTTATGACAACTCATGATAAAATAAGTTATATCATAAGGCATGTATATTTATGGCATGTAGTGGGAATTAGGGCACAGGGCTAACAATTTATGTTTTAGAGATTAGGGATTAGGGTATAAGGTTTTGGTTTAAAGACCTGTATATAATTTATCTAATCAATTTATGCCATGTGAACCTAATTCTTACTATAAAGGATGTTAATTGGGACTAAATCTATTGGTAAATAAAGAAGGCTTATGGTTTACAATTTAGGGTATAGTGTTTAGGGTTTATGATTTAGGGCTTAGGTTTTAGTGTATATATGGTTTAGGGTACATAAGGTCAATCATAAATATAATTGAGCACAATTTGAATCACTTAGACCCATTTCTGACTATAAAATGCATTTTTGGGTTATCATTATACGCTAGAGGTTATGTAAATTGAGTGAATTAGTCAAATAGGGTAATCAATCATGTGATTTAGGCCAAATTGAGCCATGTGAACTTAATTCTTAGTCTAAATGATGTTAATTTGGGTTAAAATGATTGGTTCTAGGTTTAAAGAGCTTATATTTATGGTTTAGAGTTTAAGGACTAGGAAATTTAAGGATTAGGTTTTATGGTATAGGTTCTAGGGTATATAAGGTACAATCATGAAGCCAATTGGAGCATATTTGAGCTCCTTAAACCTATATTTGTGAGCAAAGAGTGTGATTTAGAGCTCAATTATCCCCCACATCATCACACATTGAGCCAATTAAGTCAATTATGGTTTAATGAGTGATGTAATTTTAACCATATTCATCCATGTGAGCTTAACTCTTATTATATATATATAATATATATAAGCAATGTTAATTGGTGATAAATCTATTGGTTTAGGGTCTATAACTTAAAATATTTAGGGTTTAAGTCTTATGGTTTATGGTTTAATGTAAATGATATAGGGTTTATGGTTAAATTTAAATGGTACAAGGTTTAGGGTTTAAGATATCGGATATAGGGTCAGTATAGGTTCCAATCACTAAGGTAATTGAAGAACATTTGAGCTACTTGTTCACCTATTTATGAAAATTACCTTCATGTTTACATTTCAAATAAAATTAATGTCATTTATGTAATGTAAATGTTGCATACAAGTTATATAATCGATTGAGCCATACATTTGGTTTAGGGGCTCAATTTTGCCTAGATCATGCCCTTGATTACATAAATTGACTAATTGGATCAATTCATGATATAATCAATCTTTTGATTTTTCCCCAAATCATATCTTGCTCTTTAAGGGGTTCAAATTGGCCTCAAATGCCTCCTCTATTAAAAGAATCAACTAACTCTTCCTCTTTGGTTAATTAAAATTTAAGGGGATCTAAATAGCCCTAATTTACTTCAGATGCATAGCTAGATTGGTACTCCAAAGGGTAAATTTTGGCTATAAGTTTAAAAAGTGCATTTTATGACATCTCATGATAAAATGATTCATATCACAAGGCATGCATGTTTATGGCATGTAGTGGGAATTAGGGCATAGGGATTATAATTTATATTTTAGGGATTAGGACATAGGGCATATGGTTTAGGTTTAAGGACCTGTATATAATGTCTAATCACTCTATATCATGTTCAAACCTAATTATTACTATAAAGGACGTTAATTGGGACTAAATAAATTTATAAATAGGGAAATATTATGGTTTATAATTTGGGGTATAGTATTTAGGGTTTATGGTTTAGGGCTTAGGTTTTAATGTATATATGGTTTAGGGTACATAGGGTCAATCACAAAGATAATTAAGGACAATTTGAATCACTTGGACACATTTGTGACTTTAGAATGTGTTTTTAGGTTGTTATTAAAACCTAGATGCCATCATGTAGATTGAGTGAATTAGTTAAATGGGGCAATCAATCATGTGATTTAGGCCAAACTGAGCCTTATGAACTTAATTCTTAGTCTAAATGATGTGAATTTGGGTTAAAATGATTGGTTTACATTTAAAGAGTTTATATTTATGGTTTAGAGTTTAGGGACTAGGAATTTTAGGGATTAGGGATTAGGGTATAGGTTTTAGGGTATATAAGGTACAATAGTGATGGTGGTTGGGGAACATTTGAGCTCCTTGAACCTAGATCTATGAGTAAATAATGTGAATTTGGGATCAATTATCCCACACATCATCATAGTTTGAGCCTATGAAGTCAATTGTGGTAATGAATGATGCAATTTTAACCAAGTTCATCCCTATGAATCTAATTCTTACTATATATAAAGGATGTTAATTAGGGATAAATTGTTCCCATGGGCCTACTAAGCCTCAATGTAAGGAATTCCATCCATATGATATCAATTGGCGATCCAAGTGCTCACCATATTAAAAAAAATAAGTATTTTTTCAATTTATTATGCAATTCAGCCCAAAGGAGCCATGTGTAAGGAATTACATTAATATAATGGAAATTGGGGCTTACTTGGCCCTAATTGCATACCATATTAAACCAATTGAGTATTTGGTTCTAGATGATACATAATTGGGTCCAATCAAGGCTTTCCCAAGGAATTGTGTCAACATAATTTTAATTAGGGCCCTAATTGCACACCTTATTAAAATAATTTAGTATTTGATTCAATCTAATATGAAATCATGACCAATTAAACCATCCTTAAGGAACTACATCCTTCTAATAACAACTAGGGTTTTGATTGTGCACCAAATTCAATTGAAAGAATATTTGGTTCAATGTGATATTAAATTTAGTCCAAACAAGCCTTGTGTAATAAATTTCATATTTCTTCTATCAATACGGGGTTATGTTAGTCCTAAATACATAACATATTGAATCAACCAAGTATTTAGTTTAGTTGAATATGCAATTATGGCCAACCAAGTCTCATGGAAGTAAATAAATACATATAATGTCAATTACAACTTTGCTAGCTTGATTTTAAACTAAATTCATATAATCATGTATTTGGTTTTATCTTATACATAATTTAGGCCAACTAAGCCCCAAGAAAGTATTTTTTCTCTATAATGTTGGTTGGGTTCCATTATCCCCAATTTCACACCATATTAAACCAATTGAGTATTTAGGTTTAATATGATATGTAATTAGGGCCACTCAACCCCCAAACAAGGAATTACATCCATATAATGGCATTTGGGGCTCTAGTTACACCATGTTAAATCAATTGATATTTTTTTCAATACTATACACAATTAGGTAAAACTAAGTCCTATGTAATTAATTGCTTGCACCTAATATCAATCAAGTCATTTTCATCCGTTGTAAGGAATTGCGTCCATCTAATTTCCATTGTGAATATTTTTCCCTAATTGCACATCATATTTAACTAATCAAGTATTTTATTCAATATAATCTATAATTAAGAGTAATCAAGCCCCATGCAAGGAATTCCTTCAGTATAATGTCAATTAGGGATTTGATATCACACCATATTGATCTAATTAAATATGTAGTTTAATCTAATACACAATCAGGGTTATATGGGCCCTAAAAAAGGAATTAAGTCCATATGATGTTAATTGGGCATATCATATTATAAAAAAATAATTATTTAATTTAGTTTGATATCACACCATATTAATCTAATTAAATATTTAATTCAATCTAATACACAATCAAGGTTATATGGGCCCTGAAAAAGGAATCAAGTCCATATGATGTTAATTGGGCATATCATATTATAAAAAACTAATTATTTAATTTAGTTTGATACATAATTAGGGCCACCAAGATCCGTCCAAGGAAATATGTCTGTCTAGTGTTAGTTTGGGATATATTAGCATGATTGCACACCATATTAAGATTAAATGAACAATAAATTGATTCATAGGTTAATACATCTAAAATTATCAATCAATGCTATCAAATCTTGATAAGAATAGTAGTCCCAAAAAATAATTTTAATCAACTAGACTTTGATCTTAAGATTACCAGGCCTAATGGCTCCTTTAGTAGGTCAAAATACAAATTTAGGTTTTAGGGTGTTGAGAATATATAACACGATCACATTATTAATGCGATCACATTATTAAGTAATACGATTATGTTACTAACATAATTATTAATGTGGTTGCATTATTAATGCGATCATGGTATTTGAATTTTAATTCAATTATGGCACCTCTTATCTTGGTAATGGCTTGGATTCCTAAGCCAAAGGCTTGGACGGTCAATGTACAACCAAGTTTTTAAGAGTTATGATAAAAAAAAAAATCAAGTTTTATTGGTAAATACACTAATAATTTCAACATGAAAATTCAAAAATTTAATACCATCATGATGAGCATGCTCTCCTCTTTCTAAAAATATGATTTTTATAATTTTTGGACTAATTTAAGGTTTCAAACTATGTTGATTTCTAATTATACCTCTTTTATGCCACTACATGCCACAAATATACATGCCTATACATTTTCATGTAATTTGTCTTTCATTGATCCAAGTGAAAAATAAGTTATATGGTCACAATAAGCCTAATCCTACACACATTCAGAAAAAAATTGATTTTCATTTTTTGAGGTAGTTAAGCATGCTGCACAGATGGATATCCATATTTTATTGATTTTTAGGATCTATTTACTTGCAAAATTCATAAAATAAAAAGTATTAATTGAAAAAATATAAAAAAATATAGGTCACAAATTATAATATCTTATCCAAATTTTCCCCAAAGGGTTTTAAATAATATTAAATAATTCCCAAAAAATGGTGTGTCACATGGTCATCTATCTACTATGTTTTATAAAAAAAATAGGAGTTCCTCTTCAAATTTTAGATATTTGACCTAGTTATACTTAACTATTTTTAAAAAAAATAGTGTTTTGAAAACTAGACTCTAAATTCTACATTTTATGTTCTTACACCATCTTCAAATTTGGAGTGTAGATATCTCAAATTATCTATATAAATTCATATTTCTAAAATTTTAGGAAAATCGCGTCCATGGGTAGGCCACTTTTATCCCCCAACTTTATGAACATACCCATTTTTTAATTCTCAATTCCTACAAACAAAGCCAAAGAAAGGATTTCAAGGTAATAATTAGGAGACAAAGAGATTCTATTCAAATCACACCCATAGTCACAAATAAAAACCAAGGGAATAAAAAAAATGCCACACATATCGGTAAAACCTATAGCGATGAACAATAGATTGAAAACATGAATAGCAACCAAAGATAAGATTTTAAAAATACACCCTTATATTAAATCTGCTACCAACGTAGTCAATGTAAAAGTACCTAAAATTAAAGTCTTGTACTATTGCTTTGTCATAACATATTTTCATTAAACATGAAATTCATTACATGCTCCATGCGATAAATAAACATGCACTCTATCGACAAAGATATTAATGTGGTACCTCAAATGAGGTGACGCCAACAATAACGTCTCATTTTTTCTACCCAATTAGATTCTCCCAAATATTATTTTTTAATACCATTGGTTAACCTCCTATCAAGTTGATTTTGTCAAACACCAAAATATTTACTACACACAAAAAGTGATACATTTCTAATGGTTGGTAGACCTTGAAATAATTCCAGGTTAAGTACAAATGGATCTTATAGTCTTGCTTCGAGACTAATAACACTATTTCACTCATTAGTAAGTTTCTATTCTTTCATGGGAAAGTAATTATTTATATTTATTTATTTTATTAAACTTTTTATTATATAATATTTTAAAACTCCATAATTATTAAATAATTTTTTATTTAAAATACACACACACATTACATTTTTTTAATTAAAATAATTTCTAAATATTAATCCTAAAATTTATATATATTTTTTTAAATTACAAAAAATTATAAAAAACTATCATAAATTTAAAATACTAAATGATAAATATACTTTCCAAATCTCTAATTATAATGAATTACACATGTCAACTCCTATCTTCTCTTTGACTCCTTTGTTGGGACAATTATTATTCTTTTAGGTGGGTAGTATGGTAATCCTACCCTTATAGCTAAATTATTTCATGTCACACCTTAGAATTTAAATGGAGGAGTCATGTATTGTAAGACACTTATCATTTTCATACTTAGTTATAATCTCATAATTTCCATGAAATATTATAAATTTGGCTATTAAAACAAAGTAATAATGTTGTTATAATTAAGTTGAGTTTATCTTACGATAAAAATTTCCTTTCATCTCATACACTCTAAAAAAAATCATCCATTGTTCAAATGCACTACATAGATATGTATATTTGATGTAAATTATAATACTCTTAAACTATAAGTTATTTTTATTATTAATTTTAAAATGTAAATTATAGTACTCTTAAACTATAAGTTATCTTTATTATTAATTTAAATTAAGTGTTATTCTTGCATTTTTATTATTTATAAGAATATTTCTTTTGCATGTCAATTTTTGATAGGTAATTTTTAATCAATATTATTATTATTTAAATGTTATTTTTTATTTTATTATTCTGCTTTACATGGTGATCTTAGGTTAAGAATCAAGGTCTAAGTGATATCCATTTTCCAAAATTTGTCTAGGACATTATCTCAGCCTCATCCCTTATATCATGGTAGGTTTTGCTAGCAACAACATTTAGTCCCTAGTGGGCTCTTTGTGAGCCAAACATCTTCACTAGTTGAACCAACAACCATTTACAAATGCTAATTTTTTTGGTAAACTATTAGATTTATATTTATTATAATTATTTACAATTTTTCATGGAAAATTGTTTATTCAACATTATTATTTAATTGTTAATTTTTTGATAAATTATGATATTTATATTTATTACAATTTCTTACAGTTTTATTTGCTTGTTCAAAATATCACCTTACATTTCATAAACTATAAAAATCAAAATTCCTACTTACATTTCATAATAGTGACCAATTTTATCCCTTGATCTCTTATCTATAGTGTTCTATTAGTAGCAGTGCAATAAGGGCTTGCACAGGGGCTAAATTTGATGGTCTACTATGTCTATCATTATTGTTTTTCTATGGTTTACTCTTTAACATTTCCATTTATGTGATAATTTATTTTTTATTTTGTAATTCAATTTGTACTATGTATATGATATTTTAATAAAAAATAAATCTAATTTCTACATTACCTTTTTCTTTAATTATTTTCCTATATGCTATTATAATACTACCAAAAAAAATCTATCTCTATACTCCAATTATTATATGAATTCAATTTTTATTTCATTTTCTTTTACATTAAATCTATTAAAATAGTGTGTGATTTTGTTTACCTATATCACTCCTCAATATCCAACAAGATGTAATACCCCTTGCTAATATGCAACCTTTGTTTCACTAACCTATTACTTTGCATCCAATATACCCTAAGTAAACACAACACAATTAACCATTACAATTTATATTGTAATTGACACAATTGAGGCAGGTATTAGCTACCAACAAGGAATACCCCTTGTTAATATGCAATGTTTGTTCCACTAACCTACAACTTAGCCTCCAACATGCCCTATATAAACTCAACATAATTAAGGTAGGGATTGGCCACTATAAGGCCCTTGTTAATATTATTATCATTATATATTAAAAATATTATAATATACACAAATTTAATATCTTGTCCCCACATCAATAGCATTACAGTGATGATTTGAAAAACACATCAGATTTGGATCCTGGCCACAATCAAAATAAATCTCATGACATCCTCATCCACCCTTGACAATAGAAAACAACCAATAAAAGACGCTGACTCCATCTAAGGTGAAGGGCATGTAAAGTCTTGAATTAGTTTACTACGACCAATATTCATGCACTTACAAAAGGTTATATTTTATGATTTATTTTTTTCAATTAAAGTAAAAGTCAATTATCAATGTACATGAATGAATCTAAGATGAAAATGATAATGATAGACAAATTGTACCTAAGAACATGGGAGATTGCAAAAGGGTTTCTACGTCCTATGTCTACCAATATATCATTAATTAGTCTCATGGATGACATATGGAATGATTTATATGTGATTCACCATCACCACTCAACTCACTTTAAAATATTTTAGTAACAACCATATCAAAGGTGTAAATTTAAATGGATAACATAATAATCTATGTAGATAAGGACACAAGTTAGAGGCATAAAATTATCTCTAGAGGTGTAATTACAATAGATGCAATAAATGATAGTAATTAGGTCTCATGATGCCTTCATCCACCCTTAACAATATAAAATTACCAATCAAATATGTTGACTCCATATAAGTTGTGTACCCCTCTACAATGGATGAAGGGCATGTACAATATTGAATTTTTTTAATTGGGACTAAGATTAATGCACTTAAAAAAAGTTATATTTTATGATTTATTTTTTTAAATTAAAGGAAAATTCAAGTGTCAATGCACATGAATGAATTTAAGATGTAAATGGTAATGATATAAATTTTTTGCTTAATAACTTGGAAGATTGCAAATGGGTTTCTAGGTCCTAGGTCTACTAATATGTCATTATGTCAGAAGTGTATTTACAGGAAAAAACATAGTATAGATTCATCTACAGATCAAAATATGTCATGAAAAATACGTGACAAATATAGTGCACATTAGATGATATCCACCACCTTTATTGATATACACTAATAGATATTTATTCTATGGTTTTTGTAAGGGTTTTATAGTTTTAGTCTTTGACCTATTTGAGCCTCATTTTTTATAACTCACATATGTACTGATTTGTGTGATGTTTTTATTGCACAAATTTTTTTTAGTGAAAATGGTATCATCCTTTGAAAACTTGTTATTTTTTTCAAATCCATTTTTATTTCTATGGATTGATTAGGGTTTTATTTTATTTTTAGAGTTGCTTATCACAAATGAAAAATTTCAGCACATTTTTTATGTGTTGAACACCAACGTGGATTAGAGACAAAAGATTGTGTTTGCCCTAATTTATATCAAGGGTATTCACCATTGTTTTAAAAACATCATCTTCATGAAGGCTGATGTTGACATGATAAATAGATTGGGTTTTTTATTAATCCATGTTCATATTTAGGATTTATAGTTTTCTAGGTCTACACTTATGAGATTTTCCAATTTTAATTTGGCTATCCATGTTCATATTTAGGGTTTATAGTTTTATAGGATTATAGTAGTGAGATTTTTAGGTTATTTAAATTTTTTTTGCCATTGTATAATATGAGAGTTTATAGGGTTTAAATAAGTGGATGGTATTAATTCAATGGTTAATTATGGGGTTTTCATTTTATTTTGGTTGGTATGGTTTTCATTTTTTCTTATTTTCTTGGGTGATAATATGAGGCATTTAAGGGTTTTCATATTGCTAGAGATATAATATTTTAATATTAGCTTTTTCAAATTATTATTTTTAGTTATAATGAGGTTTCCTTAAATTTTGAATTAAATAAGAGAAAGAGAGAATTTACATATATTTCATTTTTTTGCACTTTAATGGGTTTTTTCTTTTTTTGATTTGGTAGGGTTGGAGAGAAGTTAGCACAAGAACTATAAAATTGAATGGTAATAGTGATAAACCCTTAGCAGTTCAAGATCCTGGATTGGTTTCTTAATAGGAAGAAAGATCACGAGGATGGAGATTTCACTCAGGTGTTTTCTAATGGCCTCGACATGAATCTTAAGGATGACTCCAAATGTCTCTAGAAGATTAGGAACATATTTTTTAATTTTTGGATTGCATTTTGAAGGATTAAATCTATAAGTTAGATGTTTAACAATGGTTTATATATTGTTTGAGAATTTTTTAATGCCTTTCCCTTTAGTTGGATCAACTTGGGAAGGTTATGTGAATTTTTTGTCTACTTTTGATTCTCTTATTCTAACAAAAATGTGTGTTTAGGGTGTATTTGATCAAATCTATAATAAATATGTTGATATTTACACAAAATACATCACAATTAGGTTTACATGCTTGTGTTTTAATTGAATATTTTTAAAATAAAGCATTTTATTATAAAGTGTAAATTTGACTCAAAGTATGTCTATGGGTATCCAATACTTGGTTACACAAGGTTGATTTTTTTTTTAATTATATATAATTTATGATCCTATATATAAGTAGGTTTTGGATACTTAATTTAAGATTTAAAAATATGTATTTTACATTACAGTGATTCTACACTAAGGGGAGTGCCAATTGTGAAGATCACCTTCCCCTAAATTTCCAAATACTAATTTATTATTTTCTTCACTAAGGAGAGTGCCAATTATGATTTATTCAAATTCACTTGAACAGTCTTCTTATCCCTCACTTTGATCACTTATAACTATAATTTCACCTTCATAAGCTTTCAAGGGGGTGTGTTCTTCCTCAACGATGGGTTGTTCAACTTCATAAACCAACTTTGGGTTCTCATTTTCAATCAGTTGATCCTTATTATTTATCCATTCACTAATCAATCTGTCAAACCTTGATATTATTTGGACTTCACTTTTCTCAACATGGACCTCCTTCTTCTTTTGAAAGCTATCTTTAATTAACCTTCTTGATGGGAAAGTTTTATGTTATTGAGGAGGCATAGGTGGGGTTTAAATAAGATCATGAATTGGTTTGAAGCTTTGTACTTCTCTCTTATTTTGGATGCTCTCTTGGATAGACTTACATCATGGGAAGGTTTGGGGTTATTGAGGAAAAGTAGATGATGCTTGTATAGACACAAGTTCCTTATTTGATTCAACATATTCATCAAGGAATGGTTCATATTTCTCTCCCCATGACTCGACTTCTTACTTCTAACTTGGGGTCTTAAACTTAGAATCTTCCTCTATAACATATGTTTCAACTTGATGGATGGATGAATGTTTTAGAAATATTACAAACTACTTTGTCTTGGCTTCCAACACCTCATACTTCCTTTTATGTGTATTACAACTTGAAGAAAATTTGAAGAAAAATGAGATTGGATTGGTGTAGGAGAGGGTATTAAGGGCCAACAGATTTGGGCTTCCTACTTCCTCCATCTCACTAACCCCTCTTCCAAGAATTGGATTAAGAATCCTATTTCTATCACTTCATTGGTTAATCAATTGCGGTTTTCTTCCTAAACATATTCCCACTTACTCCTTAAAAATTCTAATGAGCCCCTAAGCTTATTCATGAGATGAATAAGGACATTTGATCAAGATCTATTCTTTTATCAAATTTTCTCAATACTATTTCAAAATCTATCATGACTAGTTTGAGTCTCAATAAGGATGGAGTATGAGTATCATGGATTTGATCAGGTTGAGTAAGAAAATAAGTAGGTTGATCACATTGATAACTAGGGTCATTTTAGGAATGGTATAGATTGAGATAGGACTGATATGGTTCATTAAGTTGATGATATGAGTCACCAACTTGGGTAAAATATAATTATACTCTAAGATCAGCCAAGGAAACTCATGAGAAATACAAATAACAAAGATCACTTGATTATAATAATACCTTAGCTGCTAAAACTAGTTGAATGTGCTCAAAGTCACCATTGGTGTTTTTGATCATGCCTCAAAATGCTAATGTATTAAAGAGCATACCAAGCACTCTTCAATAGATGAAGTCTTTTGTCCCACTAGGCATGCCATAAATATTATACATAAAAGTGCACCCTTGAGGAGATTGTTAAAGCATCCTCAATTGATATCATGGGAGTAATCCCAAGTTGTGGGTGATCTAAAGGGTGGATTGAACCTCTATATAAGACTATCTCCCTTAATGTTATCAGATTAAAAATAATACTAGACCTATTTGATTTCATAGAGAAAGGGATAGGAAATAATTAAAAAAATATAAGGTGATGCACCAAATCTAACACACTCCAACTACTTATGTTGCAGTAAGAGTATGAATCAAGACTGAACCTATTGTACTTACTCATCATGAGTCTCTAAGCACTAGTGTTTCAATATGTAGGTTTAAATAAGGAAAATAGTTGAGAGGGTATGATTGAGAGGTCAACAAGAGACACTAATTAATTAATCTCCACACTTAGCCAATGCATGACCATGTACTACACTCCATATGACCTGCCAAGATGATTACAATGTAAAAATAGGTGAGTAAATAGGATAATTGCAAGAGAATTAGAACACTACTACTAACATTCATTAACTATCACAAGTAAACACTAGTTTCAACATTAAGAAAGGATACAAATCATTTTTTATTCATATCAAAGGTAAATATAAGTGTTTACATGAGAAATGATTCACCATACCCAAGTTGAGGATCCTTTACAAAGCCAAACAAGGTTGAATATATAGAAGAGAATGAGAGAGAGTGAGAAACAGAAGGTTGGAGAGGCTTATGAAAAATTTCATCTCAAAGGAACAAGTTACAATCAAGAGGAATACTAAATTAGGTAGTTATTAACTCTTTACTAATATGTGTATACTTGATATGATCTCTTCTTTCATCAATGTGGTGTAGAGTAACTCTTAGTCTTCTTGGATGAATCATTAACCCTATTAATTAAAATAAAAATTCTTGGTTAGAAGTAGTTACAAGTGTATGTATTGACATGTGTCATAATTGGTTATGATTTTTTTTATCTTCCATGCCACTCTTATATAATTATTGTAAACTTCCTCTTTTATTCTTAAAATCTCACAATGCTCACTAGCTCTCCTTTGCTCAAACGTCTCAAACCTTTTTTTTATCTTCATGAATGCAAATTTTATCCATTATTGACATATATATGACATTAAAAACTTGTATCAACCCCCTTGGGTACCTCATACACTCTCTAACTCTCCATTTGACACCTAAGGTGCATGTGTGTCTTCATCTCCTTGTAGCCCTCAAAACATATAAATCTCCTTATATAGAATGTTAAATGGATTATCTTGGAAATAAAATTATATATTTTACTAATAATTTTATTATTATTACTCTATAAAAAATCTCATGATCAAACAATCAATGTATATATACTTAATCCACATGTCTCTCTCCTTATTAGCCCTCAATTAGGTCTTTAGGCCTAATAAACTCAAATTTGGATCTACACATCCCTCACACATGTGAAAATATAATAGAATATTTGATTCAATTTTATGACCTAATAATCATTTTACACTTTAAATTTTAGGGTCTTAAACCTTATATAGATAGGTAAACCAAGAAATGACTAAAACCCTAAACTAGGCGTATGTTTAGGCCCGAGAGGTAACTAGAATGATTTCTCATAAACAATAATTGGTTTAAATGATTGATAATGGTTTATTAAGTATTTTAACATAATAAAAAAATTAAATTAATTAAATTAAATCTATATAAGACCACAAATATACTTAGGTCTTCCTTTTCGTTTCTTTACTAGGCAGAAATGGTGTGTATAGGACTGTGACAACAAACTTAGAGGTTTAAGTGAGATTTAAGTTATATAATATTTAACTAAGATATAAAACACATTTCCTTAATATAATAACAAACTTCTCATAACATCACCATCCTTGACCTTCCTTCCTTGGACAAAATTCTTTCTTATCCATTCTCATACATGATTGTACCTAAGTAAACAAAGTATATGCAGAATTATGGAATTTAATATTTGGAATTTGATGGGACATGGTTTTATATAAAAACAATACTAATTTAAATATATTTTACCTATTCATTCTCTCTTTATCTCTTCAAAACTTAATAGCTTAGGCTTCATGTACAAGCCTATCCCTTCTAACTCACTCTCTTGTCACTAGCTTGTAAGTGTATATCATAGTTTTATCAACCATTCTAAGAATTTATATAATATTCATGGAATTTAAATATTATTATCTACTTTTATGATTCCTAAATTAAATTATGAGGATATTAATACTCATTTCTATGTATAAACTATGTATAGTTTCTTTAAACTTGTAGACATGCATGTAGGTATTGTCTTAGGCTTGTAAAATTGTCATTGAGGCTTAAAGATCCATTTTAAATTTCCTTAAAAAATTAATTAAAATTTTTAGACATTAAATTGAGGCTTCATTTACATTATTAACTCTTCCCACTATCTATTCAATGTTTGAATTATCTACCTAGTTTATTTCTATAGATAGGCTTGTAGGTGGATATTTTAACCTTGGCTCCTTCACATACTCTACATGATTCATTCCCTTAGTTTCATGCCATATTATAAACATATTCAATTTTATAAAAAATTTATCATTTATATAATCATTCTAATGATGTATGCAACTCACTTCTTTAACCCAAGTCAACACCCATCTATTCACACATGAATACTCATTGGAAACACTAAGAAAACATTCCTCCTAGATTGTTGTCTGCTCCTTCAATATTATTCATTATCCTTGAATATATGGTCTATACACTTACATGGAGTTACTTTGATCCTCATTTAGTTGTATAACTTTCTAATCAAAATAATTACTTATGGAATGGTTAAACTTGCCCCCTAATTAGATCCTACAAGTTGATATTAGCACAAAAGATACTCATGAAGATGAATATAACCCTGAATAATCTAGTAGAGGATTTGGAAATTTTATGATGTGAAAACCTCCAAAACTAGTAATAACCTGCCATCATATGCAAACAATATAGAGAGGGCCTTTGTCATACCAAACACACCTACACACCTAATATAACTGATGATTTTATTGTTAATAGGTCTCTATGCACCTTTAAATTTCTCATTCATTATTAATCTCTCTCCATCTATCTCAAAGTTAAATTTGTGAAGAGAAACCTAAGATTGCATGGATGAATAAGACCTTTTAGTGTCTAAATTTATTAAAAATTATTCATAGAGGATGGACCACCAATATGATAAATATGTACGTGATTTTTAAGGGTACAAGGACCCTTGTCAACCACTAAGATCATTCCTTCAAACTCTCTCTCTACTCTACATACCAAGTCAAAATTGTTGACCATCCTGGGGCTTCCAAGAAAGTTAAGATGAATAGGTTTTCTTAATTTCTAGACATATAAATCTCTCCCATGCATGGATTTGAATCTAATGGAGATGAAGGGACACATTTTTAATAATTTACACTTAGATTTGATATTTTAAAAATATAAAAGTGACTAAAAATTCATTCTAAAGAGTGATTATGTTCCTTTGGATGTTGTATCTTGAAACTCTAATAATTTATCTAATCTATAACTACCATATTATGTTAAAGGAACCTTATAAAGATCCTTTTAAATGTGCATCCATATAACAAATACTCTTTTGGGCTTTTGACTATCCCACATCTTTGTATCACATTGAAATAGTCATAAGGATAACTTAAAAATCTATCTATTTGCATTTCAAATGGAATATCCATAACCCCTTTTATTCCCTTGATCTTATAAAACTCATTTTATAAAGTTTTTCTATTTTTTATTAATCATTTTAGAGATTACTTTCAAGTGTTAGCATGAGAATTTGACTTCATCAAGCCAAAAACATGACATCCTTAATATTTGCAAAATACCTTAAAAATTCTAAGTTACCTTAACATTTGATAAGCATGCATAAGGACCAAACTAAAACCAATAGACAATCACTTTAATACCATGACCTCATGTTTAGGCTTTGACACCCTAGGAGACCTATAACACTATCAAGACAATAAGACAACTTACCATGACGGGACAAGATATGATCTAGACAAACACCTTCAAGGCTATAAATAAGGTTCAATATAGGATAAAGAGTAAGTTTTTTTTTGAACATATCCTTTGGTAGCTTAAAAAAATGGCTAACAAGTAGCAAGGAAGAGAAAGTAGATAGTTATGTATAAACTAAAGAGCAACTGTAAGCCATTGATATCATCAAAGGTATGCCTCTGTATAGGCCTTGTATCATGTGTGTTATAACCCTAACTTATATTTACATATTCATATTTTACATAATCAACACCATCAAGATCATAACAATCTTTTATATTATTATGATCATAATAATCAATGTAATCATTAGCATATGAGAGAATTAACATTTTAGGTTGTGATTGAAAGTGTGAGATGTCATTTTGATTATGTTTTATATTTTTGTATGAGAAACTTATTGCACCATAGATTGGATTTGATTTTTTAATATGTGTATCACTATTAAGAGCTTACATCTTATCTTGAACTAAATAATGATAGTGAATGATTGGTTAAACATTAGGTATAGAATTGATTTGTGATTTATATTTTTGAGTGGGAGGCGTAGTCATAAACTTTGACTTATATTTATTTTCTATTCATGAATTAAATATGATATTTGATTCCATAGAAACCATATTATAATAATTAAAATTTGTAGGAACATTGTTATTTGGACATACCTTTATGAGAATATTTTTAAAAACAATTTTTATTACCTATATTGATTTTTTTATTGCAATGTTTATTTTGGTAATTATTATTTTTCATTATTGCTTCTCTAATTTTAATTTTTGAATCTTTTCTTATTCTGAATCGTCCTTTTGTATACATATTTTATCTTTGTGTTCCTTTTACTTTTTTCATTTAGGAAATGTAATAAAAATGGGTTGTTTAATTCATTTCATTTTTATAGGATTACCACTATCAATTATAGTTTGTATTTTATTCTTTAGAGCCCAAAAAATATATGTGCAATGCCCATTCATTATAAGATATGCACATTAGTATTTTGAGATTTTGGTAGGAATAATATAGGGTAAGGTAATCAACTTGTTTCAAATCATTTCTCTTATAAGATCACTTGGATTTTATAAGCCTTATGTATACTTTTTGAAGCATTAATTATAGATGGGTGTTGCTTATGAGACACATTACAGGAAGATGGAGAAACATGATTGAAACTAGCATAATCTAGATTCTTAGTAAATATGTTGTTACTTTTTAGAGTTATTATTTTTAAACTAAAATATTGATTTTAATTTTATAATTCTTCTATTGAATTTTAGATAGTGATGATTTGATATTCAATGGATTCACAAGCACAAACACTAAGTGTATTTGAATAAATTTATACAACATTAAGAAGGGGCATGAGAGAGGGTGGGATAGACTCCTTATTTATATTGAGATATTCATTTATTAAACATGAGTAGTTGCTTCTAATTGATCGATAAAATTAAAATAATTACCACTAATAAGAGATACATTGTCATCATGTGGTAACTCTTTGTTAATATTATGGCATTGTGTTTCAAGGGTAACATCATGTGAGTACAAGCATAAGGATGGAGTAGGATCAACATCACAACATGTGTGATAAGGAATTCCATTACTTTCAATTTTAGCTTGTGGTGTGCTAAGGGAATAGGAAGGAAGTTCATTCTCATTGTTTGAAGAGTTAATTCTCATTGTTTGAAGAGTTATGACATGTAGAATCCATATGCCCTATTTGTAAATGAGAAACTTAAAAAATTGATTCTTTCTTTGAAATTCATTTATTAAGAGAAATATTTTTGAAAATAATATGATCTATATTTGATATATATATATATCTTTGAATGTTGATTTATTTGAGACTTTAATTGATCTAGATTATTAATGAAGAAAGAAGGTGAATTTGAAGAATATTATATAGGTGTGATCAAAGGTAGATCCAAAGAAGAAGCTATAAATTATCCCAAAGGGGAATCTAGAGAAATCACCAAAGGTGAATCTAAAGAAGAAATAGAAGTGGAATCTATATGATATTCCAAGGTGGGATCTGGTTGAATACATTCATGTTCCCAAGAATCATTAAAATCAAGTTGTCCATTATTTACTACATCATCAAAGTCATAATCATTATAATCATCTTCTAGAAGTTTATTATTTTGACATTGTATCCATTCATCATGATTAGTAAAAGGCATAGAATGAGAATAAAATTGGTTATCTAGAGGATCATGTACATTATTAACATATTTACATTGACTATCAATGAGATATATAATGAATGTAGATGCTAAAAAATTCTTATAATTATCAAATAATCTAGCATGTGCAAGTGACTAAGAATATAATATGAATTGAGTAATACAATATAATATGAATCAAGAAATCTTAATGATTATGAATATAATACAAGAAAAATTTGAGGTAAAAGGGTGATCTAGGTAGGAGTTTGAATGATTTATAGGCTCTCAAATATACTTGTGTATTTTTTGATTAATATTGGCCCAATATTTTAGAGAACTAACTATGTACGTATAACCATGGCTATAGCCCACTAACCCTTATTTTGAGGGCAAATTTCCTAGTTGATATGCTCCTATCACATGCACCAAAAATAATATGGATAAAAGAGGCTTATCATTGGTATAAACAAGGGACCCTAGGATGTTTTTATATACCGTGAGGTACATGGAGACTAAATTTTATATTTAGTGATGTAAAATGGCTATGAGTATTGGGATAAACCCCTCACACCATAATTTTTGTAAACATATACCACATAGCCCTTTATGACATTCAATAATTAGTTTGTGAACTATCACAACACATTTTACAAAATAGGAAAAATCAAAGGAAAACAAAAATGATTTTTTGTGTATAGGTGATAATAAATTTCAATCTGAGGTCAAAAGAAAGAGCTTCAATGTTAGATTTTATTTGATTTGATAAGATGAACTTATTTCGTGTTAGATTAAATTCAATGTAGAATAATTTGAATCATTATGTTACAAATTTTTATCCAAATTTGAAGGTTATTTTATTTTAATGTCATGAATTTACATAAATTTAATGAAATCCTAAGACAAAATCCAAACAAACAACAAGAAATTAATGTTTTAAAAATAATAGGTTCACTAGAATTTTTAATCTTTTCTAATTAGGTTTATTAAACTATTGAATTTATGAAATGATGTAAACTAAAATAATTACAATAAACTATATAAAAATACAAATTTTACATAAAATCAAAAACTTGCTAAAAATAGTAAATGAAACTAGGGATAGAGAGTGTCCCTCAAATTTGAATTATATTTGACTATGTAGGCTAACTATAAGTGCAAATATATTATAAAAATAAATGTGAACAAAATCGTATTATAAAATAGTAATTCATAGTCTATTGGGATAAGTCGGCATAAAGTGGATAACAGTACACTATGGCCTTATATTCTAACTATAGCAATGCCTTAATTGATTATTTTCCTTATTTATTGATCTAGGAATATGTGACTACTTGTGAGGTATGACTATTCATCTCTTTGTGTCGATATGCTATGTGTAAGACCCACAAAATAGAAAACCATAGGTCCTACACAAGAAACACAATAATAATTAATTGTAAAAGAGGGGGAATAGGGTTAAGTGAATATATGATATGGTCTCAGAAACCCCTTATGGCATAGTGTTTCATACATATCCCAAATTGTCCTCAATTCTATGTAGTTCTCCCTCTTAAAGTGTTTATGTGATTCATGTTTGTGCAACTCGATGACTATAACTAGATGATTTTATGGAAGTGCTTGAAAAATGGATTCCCTTGACATACAATAAATATTCCTTAGACTTGGCCTATGACTTGTAGGATACTTAAAAATTTAAATAAAAATAAAAAAATTTATTTTTCTCTTTGTATGTAAAATAATTTCTTGATAGATGATAGTTATATTTGGAGAAGCCTTGATGTGCTTATATAGGGGGATATTTCAAATATTTTTGTTAACCAACCTTATTAAATGTGAAATAAAGGTAAGATTAAATGACTTGAATTAAAAAATCTACCATTAGAGTGTGGGGGACAAGGTGTCACTAGCTAGATAGGAACATGGTACATTACCATCTTCCTAGTGTAGACTTGTCCTAGAAGATTAGAGATTGTTGGGATATACTTCGCAGAGGTTTATGAGATGGATAGGTATAAATGTGATAGTTATAAGGATGTTTGTATATTTTCAATGTTTTCATGATAATAAAGGATCCCACATAGATTAAGAGTTAGTGAAAAGGAAAATAGACTAAGTAGGGGAAAGGATGTCAAGAATAAAATTCTCAAGCATTTAATAATTAATTTTGAGTGGCAATAGCTTGTGACCAATGTAATATGAAACATTATGATGAATCATGTTTTTATATATTTATTTATGAGTAGGATAATGTGAAAACTTTATTTATAATGTGGCTATTATATAATTTTATAAAATGAAAGTGGAGCTTGTCAGGGAGATATCAACATTTAGATTATCAAAGATTTAATCTTAGCCATGTATTATACTCAATTATATTATATTTATATTAATTGTCTATCTTAACAATAATATTTTAATATGCCTATTTTAATATAGAGAATCATCTTTACATGGACCTCTGGCCTCAACATTTAATTATGAAATATTAAGTCTAATACACGTGTAAACACTGTAGCTTGTGAATCTTATGCTAAAAATTTATACATCTAGTGGGGGAAAAGGTTATATATTTACATAATTTTTACCCAAAAAAAATCCTACTATTGTTACATCCTCCATGGGAACCACCAGCACATCAATACAATTACTAGTTTAAATGCCTATATCAACTCAAACCATGGGTGCATCCCATTTGATAACTTATAATAACATTAACAATCAAAATGTAAAAGGTCTTGTGAAAACTATAAAAAATTTAAAATTAAAGGTTACCAACATTGATAAAAATTATATGAAATCACCTTATGCTATAGATTCACAAGATGTGTTACATAATCCTCTTGCACCTAAAATGTCTTTTCACCATTTTTCAACTAGTTTTGTTGCACCCAAGTTCAAATTTTATAATGGCAAGGGTGATCTTGAACAACATCTCTTTTCTATGTGGCATGCCTTGATTATGTCTCCAATGATAAAATTTTGACCAATTATTTCTAAGGAGTCTAAAAGACTATGATTTACAATGGTTCTATGATTTACCATTCCAATCAATGATATTATTCACACCTCTATCTAGTCAATTCTTAGCACATTTATCTACCAACATAATTGAAAATATGTCATATGCTCAAATTACAAAGATAAAACAAAGAACCAATGAACTTATCAATGAATATGTTTTGAGATATATAATAATGTTGGCCAAAATGACAAATCCAATGGTAGATAGAGAACTAGAAGGCATATTCAGGAAAAGTTTGCCTTCCCCATTACATGAGTCCATTATTTTGAAAAAGTTTAAATAATTTGATGAATTATGTCATATCATTTGATATAGTGACATGAAACTTATTTCCTTAAATACACTTAAGTATATAAAAACACATTGACCACACCCAATACCAAGTTTTATATCAGACCAAGATACAAGGTGAAACCTAAAAAACCTAAAAATCAAAAAACCCTAATGATTAATGTAGTTTCACAATAACCTAATTGAATCATCTTATCCAATTCACCTAAGAGACAATTTACATGATTATCTAATTTTCCATATTCTTTTCTTTAAAATATTGTGGAGTGTCATCTCATATTTCTCTCTCCTCCCATAGAGGTTGATATGAGTCAACTCTGCCCAAAGGATATGATACTAATACATATTGTGAATATAAATAAGGACTTGGGAATTATTCAAACATCTATTATACATTGGATAATAAGATCCAAAACTTCATTGACAACCAAAATATTATCTTTGATGATCCTCCAATAGATTTAGGCTCACATCTAGGTGATGATGAGAATTATTATTATTATTTTTAAAAATCCTTTATAAGATCATTCTAAGAAGATTTAAAAGTGCAAATGGCATACAATGCACATGTATCTCCATCACATTATGGTCACCCATTACATGGGATTATTGGCACCTATACAAACACTATGCTTCATATGGTTCAAAGACATTCTATTACATTTGATAAAATTGAAATAGTGGATGATGACTCATATAATCATTCATTATTTATTTGAGCATATATTGGCCATCAAACTATACATAGTATTATGATCAATAACAGTGTTAGTGAAAAACAAATGTACCATGGCACTACTTACACATTTGTATATAAACATGATGATTTATACCCTTTGAGCAAAATTATTAGAGCATTCGATGGGACATCAAAACATGTTATTAGTGAGATTGATTTAATTTTACAAGTTGGTCAAGCACATACAATTACCATATTTTTAATTATACCATATAGAAGAGTCTTTTATATGTTTTTAATAAGACAAGTTTGTAAAAAGGGTGTAGAACCCAAGAAAAAAAATTCCCAAGGGGAAGTATAATAAGCTAAATGCCACAAATACATGATAAAAAACAAATAGACGACAACCAAATAATAAACTAAAAATAAACTAGAAGATAACCATAGTAGAAGCACTACTTGTTAATCAAGTATTTCTAGTAATATTTAATGAAACCGAGGAGCTCATCCTTTTTAGAAAATTTTAATTCAATATCCTTATCTCCATTAGGATCATCTTGTAGAATCATCAGAGAAGAAGTAACTTGATGTGCAATTTTTAGGTAGATGGTTATCAACACTTTCATTTTGTTCTGGAGCAAGTGAAAACCATTTTTTACTTCCTCTAGATCTCTTTTAATCTAACTACCATCATCAAAAGTGTCTTTAGAATGATCCTTAATTGAGTCATATAAGGAGTTATTTAGCTCCTCGAAATGATTGGTCCTATCCTTATCTATCTATTGGTCTGAATTGGGCTTGATTTTTACAATACCCACTTTCTCCCTGAGATCTGAAGTAGAGGGATAATCAACAGTTTTTACCAAAGGGGATTTACCCCCTACCAATCTATTAGACCTCCTAATATTTGGATTTTTAATAGTGAAACTCTGATGTTTAATTCTAGATGCTTCATCCACATCCACATCCCCTTGTGCCTAGGCCTCCAAGTGCTCTTTGTCCATATCCAGATTCAGATGGTCTTCACCCACCACTTTTTTAGTCTTTTTTTAACCAAAATTTTATTCATAGAAAAATCTCAAGGGAGAAATTTCCTTTTCTTATTGTTATACATATAAGGATTGGTCTTCAGCTCACACAACCCTTTCGCAGCCATAGATTGACAAAGATCTGGGGGTCTAGATTTTGCAATTTTAGGAGACAAGCAAACAAATCCTAAAAATAGAGGGGAAAAGAAATATTTCTTAAGGGGGGAGTTTGGGGAAGGGGTGATAATGTCCTTGAGATTTGGAAGGGAACCATGGGGTCTTAGAGAACCAAATTTGACTCTCAAGGGGATATAGTTGTTCGAGTCACTTTCACGGGTTTCTTCAATCACAAGAGCCTTTAAAGGTTTAGATAGACATAGCACAAGGTGAAAGTGATAAAGCTAAAAAATAAGACCTTGGTGGAGTGGAATGGTAGAGGTATCTGAGCTATTATTAATAGAATTTTTAACAATTTTAATAAAGGTCTCTAGGGATGACAAAAGGAAGAAAATAAAGTTGACAAGCACTTTATGATGAAAGTGATTTAGAAGAGCAAAATGGTAATGATAAAAAAAATTAAAATGACCTTCAAGGGTAAAATACTTCATGATAGTAAAACAAACCTTATGCCAAGGATTTACTAGACTTTCCATATCAAAACTTGTAGTTTTATCGAAGACTCACCTTCTTTGAAGAATCTTTTCATCCCCACTAAGTCTTGGACTTTGGTGAGTTTCTTTAATATTATACCCTCGTAACATAGACCCATGGATTTCATAATATATTCTTTACTTATTTCAAATTGAATACCACCAACCTAAAATTTGTGTTCCATATCCTAGCTCAAGGGAAACTGAGCTGAGAGATTCTCATCATAACCATTGAGACACGCCAAGAAAGATGAAATGCCTCCTTCATAATAGATACTCCAAAGCATGGCATATACTTTGGTCACATAAAATTCATGACTAGGAAGACCTTGGACACATAAAATCCATGAAGTACCTTTTAAAGTGCATGGGTTTAATAGATGCATTCATACCAATAGGGTAGTCATAGTTTTTGAAACTCCATATAAAAATTCACTTGAATAAGAGAAGTTTGATTTCAAGACAATTCATTATCAAACCTACTAAATTTAATCCTCCATGAAAGGGTAAGTAATTAGCAATACCCTTTCCTAGGTAGACCATATTTGAGAGGAATTTGCATTAGAGATATATAGTGGATTCCACATAATAGTCATCTATTCCTACAAAACATACTTAGTTACCTAGAGCATTTAAATATGATCCAATTATAGCTACTCAAATGAAACCACATAGAACTAAATGATGGGTTCCATTAACCCCTAATCCTTATATTAGTTTTTGAAGACCATAGAGTCCTATTACACATCTAAATAACATAGATTTTCCATATCCAGATACGACACCTATGCATGCTCCTTGGTAGTACCACTAGTTTCATATACCATATTTTGAGTTTGTAAATACCTATGAGTATCCCTTATATGTGATAATAAGCTAAATTTTTCATTTCAAATATTTAAAAATAAATAAAATGTTCCAAAAATACAAAAACATTCAAATAAACTTAAAAATTAAAAATTAGCATTCCCATATTTTATTATGTTGGCATATATGTTGTTTGCTTTATGTTATTATATAACATATCATTAAATTCCTATATACACATGTTTCAAACGTCTTTGAGTGGGATAAAACCATACCTAGGTACATGATCTATGCACTTTTAGATGTTAGACATCTCATCTATTTGTGTGCTATAGTATGTTGAGGGGCATGTACTTTCTTTGATCATGATTTTTATGGGTTGAATATCCTTAATGATTGTTTCTAAATGATCATATTTGAGATTATATACTAATTCTTACACATGTCTATATCCATGTTCATATCTTTCATAGTGTACTTGATATTTTATATTACATAACATTTTTTTCTAACACATATATGTTGGGAGTAATATAATTATCTTATGTTGGTTTCTTATGCTTCATCTATTCACATTGCCACTACTTTGAGTGTATTGAATTTTTTTCTATTGTCTTTATTATGGAACATTTGAATATGTTCATTTCTTATTGGTCCTGATGCCATTGTATGGTGATTGGACATTTGAATATATCATTATGTGTTGATTAGACATTTGAATGTGTTATTCTATGTGGATGGGATATTTTAATATGTCACCCTTTTTGATTGTATGGTATTTGAACATGCCCCTTGTATGAGGTATTCTTGGACCATTCTTTAGCATTACATTGAGTGTTATTGTGTGTGCTTGACTATTTTTTGAGGTTATACTATTACTCTCTACATTTTTATAATCTATATCATGCTTCTTCAGAATTGATTTGATCACATACTATAAGCTTAATTTATATATCTACTTTTACATGTTATCTCTTTATTCTACATGATTCATACATTGATTATACAACTACATTATACTTTTGAGGTAACATACCTTTTAGATTCTAGTTCCCTCACCTCAAAATAGGAGGGGGAGCACATATTAGTGGGGGAATGTCATAAAATCATGACCTAGACCATTTCATAGTTTCGATATTCACTAGGGTCATGTCATAAAAACATGACCTCTACACTTATACACCTTCTTAGTATTTACAAAATTTAGTGGGGGAACGCTATAAAACATGACCTTCACACCTACACACTCAGTATCTCCATAATTTAGTGGGGGTATGTCACAAAGACATGACCTCCACACTTGCACAATCTCCAATTTAATTTTATGATTCATATATACACTTGGGTCAAAATCTTATATATTGCACCGATTCTGCATATATATGCAACAAAGTTTTTTAGATATATGACACATATAATCTATCTTAGATATATTAGAGGTGCATATGTCATGCTATTGTACCAATTTTTTTAAAAATTACCAATTATACTACTCATTAGGATGCACCAATTACACAAGGATGTATTTTTATTGAGAATTTTTTGTTGTAAAAGCTAGTTCATTTAATAGGGTGAAGTAATTAAATAATTCAACCTCACCATATTTATAAGTTAGAATGATTAAATCATTCAGCCTCATCATATTTATAGAATGAGTAGATTAAATCACTCACCCTCATAAGATTATATATATTCACACTTGAGTTGGGTAAGTGCATAAAATTGGGGGATAAAAAGGAGCCTACCCATGGATGTGAATTTCTTAAAATTTTAGAATTTTGAACTTTTGTAGATAATTTTAGATGGCTACACTCCAAATTTGAAGATGGTATAAGAACACAAATTGTATAATTTTGAGTCTAGTTTCAAAAAAATGAAAAATATCTAAGTATAACTCGGTCAAACATCTAAAATTTGAAGAACTCCTATTTTTTTCAGAAAACATAACAGATAGACAATCATGTGTCCCACCATTTTTTGGGCATTGTTTAATATTATTTGAAACCCTTTGGTGAATATTTAAATAAGATAGTATAGTTTGTGACCTATCATTTTTTATATTTTTTAAATGACTTTTTTAATTAATTTTTCAAGTAAATAAATCCTAAAATTTGACAAAAAATGGATAGTTGACCATGTGGTCACCTATAAGTACATTAAAAAAAAATTGCATAATGATGATATCACAAGAAATATGGCATAATGATCTTTAATGAGCAAGTTACATGTTTTAATATTAATAAGAAAATGGCATAAACTATGAACTTGGAGAGTGAGTTAACTATAAAAAAGTTAAATCAAAAGGAGAGTAGGATGATATGCATGAGGAGTAAAACTTAGAAATTTAGCATGCAAAGAGAAGGCATGACAGAAGGAGAGGTAAAGAGTTTTATAAATTAAGTTTGGGAAAAAGCATGTAGGGAGGCATTTCATATTGCAAGAAAATCCTCTAAAGGTAGGTGTTGTAATTCATTTTTATTTGTGTATGATTTAGTTATTCTAAATTAATATACCCTTATTTTATTATTATAATTATTTAGGACTGAGTTATCTTGCTTGTGTAATAAACATTCAAAACTAGATTTATCTTCAACCTAAGCAGTTTATAAATAATAGACTATGTTCTATATATTTAAGGCAACATTTTTTACAAATAACTATGTTTTATTTATTTGGATAGTTCTTTATAAGGAAACATCTTAGTCTAGAGATTATAAAAAAAGATATTTTTTCAACATCCTATTCATATATCTATGATAGCCTCCTTTTAATTTAATAATGAGGAATATAAAAGGACAATGGCTTTACCTATACATGGTTGCATTCCACTTATACATAGCTGTGTTTCACTATATTGGACTATGTATCTTTTATTGTAGTTTGATTTTAACATACAACAACATCTAATATAGGAGGCTTATATTTTAGAGAGTAGTGAAATATATATTATGGCTTATTTTTAATTAACTGCATCTTACTTAATCTCAAGTAGTGTTTAAAATTATGGCTGAATTTTACCTCCTTTTAACTGTGTTTTACTAAATTAACTGTGTCTTACTCCCATAAAATTATGCATCTATTAAGACAATTTTTGAGTTTGAAAAATAATCTGAGCCTTATTCTTAATGACTACATACAAATTGAATTGAGTAACATTGTAACTGTTTGACTATGTTTTAATTGCCTACATGGGACAACATTTCATTTTAAAGACTGAATTATATGAATGAGTAGTGCTTTGTCATATGGCTACATCCTACCTATTTGTATCAAAAAAATACATTGGGAAACATCAAATTGCAATAGGTAGATTGAATTTAAAACTAGCCAAAGACTAAAATGTTTTGGCTAACAAAATATAGATTATTATTGGGCAGTGTGATAATTCTAATGCCTTTTAGATTGATGGTGAATTTGGTTATTGCCAAGCTTGTAATTAGGTAGCATCCTTGGTTATATATAAAACATATTTATTAAAATGTTATAAAGTTGTATATTTTTAATAAATATTAACTTTATCAATTTAAGTGTCAATGTTTTAGAATGTCTTTATTTGTTTGTAAAACAATTATAGCAATGTTGAAAGTTTATGGGAAATACTTTAGTACTATGATTATATGGTTATGAAAAACTTGAAAATAGTTTTACAAAGATTAAAAGTACATATTTTGTATATTTCCATAAATAGCTTGTTATACTAATATTAAAAATATTCTAATTAAAATCCATTGGTTGATAATTAACCAATATGTTACTTTTGGCATGCATGCAATTATATTCCATGTTTAAAGCATTACTAGATGGTATGATCTTGTATGGACTGTGCTTTTTTATACTTTGATATATGTGTAATAATAGCACATTTCAAATTCATTATATGCATTTGATGGATAAAACATATGATAGATTATTCCATACCTAGTATACGGAAAATATGAATGAATCTTTAAGTTTTATAATATGTTATTTATGTTTATATGAGATTACACAATGATTATGCCAAGTAGGTATGGGTGGGTGTCCTAAATTGCACCCTAGCTGAGCAAGGGGATTGTTTATGTCCTCCTACTCCAATCTAGTCCAACATGGGAATGACCCTAGGCTATGGGTTACCTAATCTTGGGTCAGACCTCTAGAGAAGGTTGGTTTCCTTCTAGATCTATAACCTAAACTAGACCTAAATTAACACTTGCTTGGAAAATGGGGAGAGATGTTAACAAAAATCTATGAAAGCAATCAAAATGAGATAATGTACCATTAATTTGAACACTTACACTTTTCACGAGACACACTATAAGATATATTCAAGACTTAAGAGGATCAATCCTCACATAAGTATTTAAAAAATGCATTGATTAGATACCAACTTAGCATGGGAGGGTAGTTATCCACTTCCAAACTATTCAAAAAACTATATAATGCACTTAGAATGACCTATGAGGACTACACATCATTTAACAAAAGTGAGGAAAATCAAATAGAGGCAAGGAAAACATACATTCACTTAATCATATCACATAGATTCATAGAACACACTTCAATTTAGATTACAAAAATGATGGAATTTAGTCTATATTACATCAAATAAGTGTTACAATACAAATCCTGGCATAGTTTGAGCAAGCCAAAGGCATAAGAGTCTTTTCTCTAAAAATATCAAAAAGTTATTTTCTAAAAATTTCTAGAGAGAACCACAATGTTGAATAAAATGGGACATATATAGAAAATAGGGAAAAGAGAGAGGGAGTTATGATTAAATTAACATTAATCCAAGGATGCCAAGTCATGATCTTATTAAAAAGGAACCAAATTTTAAAATATTTATAAAAGAATTCAATGCTCTGTTGTCCTTATCTAACCACCAGGTCTCCTTCTTAGGACTTTATGGCATTTTCTACCTAATTTTTTGATGAAGACAAACTTATCATATCTTGAAATTGATAGAACCATGCCATATCTACTTTGGATGACCATAGCTACTTGTTTGTCAAAAATGTGACTGTATCAAAATATGAGACACTTATCCATAATAATCACATATTTTGCCTCTCCTTTGAAATGTGATCATAGGTCCATGATAGATGGAAACCAATTTATTTATTGGTTTTCATATAGAAGGAATATCGATGAAAACCTATAGACTATTTGATCTTATTACAACTACTAGTTGCCCCTCTTTGATCCCTATTATGCCTATAAAGACTTATAAAAGTTAAGAACTTATTATATGCATGCAAATTCTTTAACAGATGGAAAATATAATTGTGAAACCATACTAAAATTGCAACGAATAGACCCTATATGTTCTAAAAATTCAAACCAAAACTTTATATTAAGCTTTAATGGTGATGAAACTTCATCCTAACTATATGACTACATCTCATTGCTTAGTAGTACTCATCTCAACTCTAATGGTGAAAAATATATTCAAAACACCTACTATTGTTTGAACTCAACCATATGTTTGACATCTATATTGAAGCCCCTTAGCTTTTGACTTTCAATCTCACTTGTTGATTTACATTGCATAGAATGCACGTGACCCATTGATTTACTTGGCATTTTGACATGATCATGACACTTGGCAGTCTCTCACTCTTCTCTAAGACTCTCTAACTTATTAACCTTGCTCACACCATTGATATTGATATATACAAATGAATACATATTATTGATCTTCTGGTAGTTAATGTGGTTGTGACACTTGGTAGCTTCTTGTTTGTCTTTGAGACATGTTGACTTGTTGACTCAATACTCACCATTTATCTCATCTATATGAGTGAAAATGCACCATTATATCTTGGGATCCATTGATGTTTATTAGTTAATGCCACCATTGAATCTCTGTCAGGATACTCGAGATATTTCCACTTATCATCTTCTTGTTTATGCTGACCTTTTGACTTGCTGCTCACTGTTGATATTCAATGCATAATCAAACATTCACTATTATATATTAAGACCCACTAACATATGACATATCATTTCTCACTATTGGATCTTTGATATGATTGAATGCCAACCATTGATATTTCTCATTTAAAAATAAATGACTACTTCATGGAGCTTAAACTTGACATTCATGTGTTTGTTTCATTCTACAAGTCTAACTTTGAAGCTTTATATCTTGAGATATCAATCTCATCAAGACATAAAAATTATAGAGGATGATCTTGACATGAAAAAATTCATGTCCATGCATTTATTTTGACTTTAGAGGCTTTCTAGTCAAATACATTAAATGCACAACCAACTTACTCTGTTCATTCTTGCATGACATTCAATGATGGCCCGATTCTTTAAGATCATCATATTTACAATTTAATCCTACTTAAAGTGTTTCAAAAGGTTTAAAATGCTATGTGATCTCATATTTAAGTCTGTATGCTCCTTTTAACATTAAATAACTCTTTAATCAAGATCTTGGCTCCTTATTTTTAATTAAGCATAGGTAGGCCAAAACTGGCCAACATCTTTGACAACTCAGCTAGGCAGCATGCATGCTTTGATCAAGAAATCAAACCATATACATGAATTTTTGAATCATCAAAATGATGAATCTAATCCTATGACTATAAGAAATCTTTTTGACTTGTAAAGACAAATAATTCAACCAAACAGGGAAAGAAATAAACTATTAAGGGAAACTATCTTATCAAAATAGATATGCAAACAAAGCACTTATTTGGGATAAAAACATAAATAAAATAATGTGTTAGAATAAAACTTGGAGGAAAACAAGACCAACTAACTATATAAAGGGAACTTAGCTTCCTCAATACCAGTGTTTTAGATGTATCCCATTGATTGGGATAGGAAGTTCCTTACCATCCATATTTGCAAGTTAGAAGGCATTGTGGGATTTAGAGATGGAGATTATGTATGGACCACTCCAAATAAAGTCAAACTTTGTGTGCCTTCCTGGATTAGCTTTATCTGCATCCCATTTGTGGACCAAATCTCCTTCTTTGAGATTTATTGAAGAAGATCCTTTGTCAAAATATCTCTTTACTTATGCTTGATGGGCTTTCATGGCCAACATAGACTGGTGTTTTAAATTTTCTAGCTCCATGAGCTCAGCATATATGATTTCTATTGGCTCATTCTCTAACAACTCAAGTTGATGAATCAGTTCTAAAGTAGAGAATTCAAGAGAAATAGGCATTCTTGCTTCCTTACCATATATCATCTTATATGGAGAGTTGGTCATTGATATTTTATAGGTGATCCTATTAGCTCATAGAGTTGACTTCAAATTTAGATGACATGAACTCTGATTATCTTCAATAGTCCTTCTGATGATATTTAATATGTTCTTATTAGTGGACTCAATAAGGCCATTGCCTTGTGAATAATAATTTAATGAATTTTTGAGAAAAACTATGTTGAACTACCCATTGGATGATTATAGACCCCACAAAGGGCATAGTATTGTAAAAAATAATGGTTAAAGGGACTCCAAATATAGTAATCAAACCTTCATAGAAATCCAGAACATTGGACTCATTTGATTCTTTCAATTCCACTACTTTTGTCCATCTAGTAAACTAATATGTAATAATCGATATCCATTTATGTCTTGACCTTGAAGGTGGGTTAATGAGACCAATAAAGTCCAATCCACATTGGACAAATGGGTTTATTCATTGTAATTGGTTGGAGAGGTAAAGCTACAAGTTTCACCTTCCAAACAAGCATAACACACTATCTGCATTCCTAACCCACACATGACAGTCACGAAATATGCTTGGCCAATAATACCCACCTCTCATGATCTTGTGGGCTATGGTCCTTGATGAATAATTCCTTTCACTATGTCCATTATGGAACTATTTAAGTAGCTTTTCTTTTTGATGTTGTTTAATGTATCTTAACAACATGCCATTGATATAGTTTTAAAATAAAACACCATTAACAAGAAGAAACAGAATGGATTGCAATCTAAAATATCTTCCTTTTGAAAGAGTTAGGTGAGAGGGATAAATACCATCATTGAAGTATCTTACCAATTATTAGGACTAGATGGAAGGAGAAGTATGATCAATTTCAGCTTCTTCATCATTTGACACTAAAATCATCTCATTTTCCTCTTTCAAGTCTTGGGCTAAGTGTTCAAAAGTCCTTTGCCTCTAATCAACTTTTTGACCTTGATCTTAACATCATACTCTATTACCTTGGTTATCCAACCAACTCTCTTGTCATTCATATCCTTGTTGAAGAGAAAATCTTTGGCACTTGGATGTGTAACCATTAGGTGTATCTTATTGTTAAACACCAAGTATCTAAAATTCTTGAGATACCTTATAACTGAAAGTACATGTTTTTCAAAAAACAAGTACCTTATTTCATATTATACCAAGCCTTGACTGAATAAGTCTATTAGATGCTTTAAGGCTTGATAATTTTGTTGTATAAGAATACCTAAAATAGTGTCAATGTTAGCATAGGTTTACAGGATAAAATCCTTTTTAAAATTAAGGTTCAAGAGTGTAGGAGCATTGGCTATGGCCTTCTTGATCTCTTCAAAACTTCTTATTCCTTACTTGGACCAGCTAAAAATTTGACCCTTCTTTAGCATGGTTGTAAGTGGCCTAGCTAAAGTGGCAAAATATGAAATGTACCTTCTTATAAAATTGATTTTACCTAATAATTTTTGCAAAGCTTTCTTGTGCTTAGGTAAGGACAGTGCAAGAACTGAATCTATCCTATCAAGATCTATATTTGTACCATATTTTGAAATCACATGTACAAGAAGCCTACCTTCATGAATAGAGAAAACACACTTTTTGGGATTAAGAGACACCCCAAATTACCTGCACCTTTCAAACACTTGCTTGAGGTGATTCATGTGATCACTTGTAATCTTAGATAACATTGTTATGTCATCCAAATAAACAAGTATAAACTTGTTAAGGAGACTTGGGAATGTCATATCCATGGATTTTTGAAAAGTTGCTCTAGTATTGGATAAACCAAAGGGCATTTTTCCATATGAAAATGTCCCCCACTTTGTGGTGAAGGTTGTTTTGAATTGATCTTCTTTATTTACCAGAATTTGATTATAACTACTATATCCATCCAACAAGGAGAACCTTTCTAAACCTACAACTAACTTTAAAATTTGTTCCATATATGGAAAAGGCTAGTGGTCTTTAAGGGAAGCCTTGTTCAAGTCATCAAAGTTATCACATAGTCTAATTTCACCATTCTCTTTCCTTATTAGAGAAAGGTTTTCCACCCAAGTTGAGTGCTTGATTGTAAATATAATAGGTGACTCAATGAGCTTACAAATCTCAGCTCTCATCAAAGGGTCAAGCTTTAGATTGATAGGCCTTTGTCTTTATCGTACTAGATTTATTTTAGTTTCTAACTCAATGGTGTGCTAACCTATACTTCGATTAAATCCTTTGAGGTCACTATATTACCATGCAAATACATCCATTAAACTTGAACATAACTTATTGAAAGTTTCCTTCTCTAAAGGAGTGCAAACATTACCTAACTTCAAGTTCTTACCAGTTGTAATCTCCACATTTGTATAGTGCTCTTCCTTTGTTGATGATGAATACTTTTATTTTATAAAATCATCATCTCTGCTTAATATGTTCTCAAGTGTGACCAACCCATTGGGAAACTTATTGGTTTTAAGCTACACATTTTTGTCACCATACTGCTACAAGAACTTGTCTTGGTTCCTTGAGGAAAATTCAACCTCTTCTTTCAAGAAACTAACAATATAATTGTCTTATTTTCATTATTATCTAGAATATAAGGTCTTATAACCATCTTAATGGGTGACTAAACCTTTTCATTCTTTATATTAGTTGGGATATTGAATTGTGACCCAATGGCAGCCAACATAGCTGCATGTTTGTTCTCATTTCTTGATATGGAAAAAATCTTGAAATCTTGAAAGTCTTCAAGTATATCCCATAATCTATGATTATAATACCTAATCAATGTATTCTTACATACAATAATAACTCTTACTTGGTGAACTACTAGTTCACTATCACCAAAGAATTGTAAGGTATTGACCTTCATCTTTCTTCCACATTGCCGACTATGAACTAATGTCTCATATTCAACAACATTATTTGAAAAACCAAAATGAAATTTGAGAGAAGATAAATAAATTTGATTGGCTACATAAATAAACATCATTCCAACCATGGTGCCATGTTTGTTCGTTGATCCATCAAAGTATAGCTGCCACAAGCCATCACTAGACTCACATCCTTCATCAATGCTGGAATTGGTGTATCTTTTTCATGAAGGAAAAAAAACTAAGTCCTTTTCTTCAATTAATTTATAAGGATCATATTTGAGGTCACTATATTACCATGCAAATACATCCATTAAAATTTAACATAACTTATTGAAAGTTTCCTTCTCTAAAGGAGTGCAAACATTACCTGACTTCAAGTTCTTACCAGTTGTAATCTCCACATTTGTATAGTGCTCTTCCTTTGTTGATAATGAATAATTTTCTTTTCTAAAATCATCATATCTACGTAATATGTTCTCAAGTGTGACCAACCCATTGGGAAACTTATTGGTTTTAAGCTACACATTTTTGTCACCATACTGCTGCAAGAACTTGTCTTGGTTCCTTGAGGAAAATTCAACCTCTTCTTACAAGAAACTAACAATCTGATTGTCATATTTTCATTGTTATCTAGAATATAAGGTCTTATAACCATCTTAATGGTGACTAAACCTTTTCATTCTTTATATCAGTTGGGATATTGAATTGTGACCCAATGGCAGCCAACATGTCTGCATGTTTGTTCTCATTTCTTGATATGGAAAAAATATTGAAATCTTGAAAGTCTTCAAGTATATCCCATACTCTATGATTATAATACATAATTAATGTATTCTTACATACAATAATAACTCTTACTTGGTGAACTACTAGTTCACTATCACCAAAGAACTGTAAGGTATTGACCTTCATCTTTTTTCCACATTACAGACTATGAACTAATGTCTCATATTCAACAACATTATTTGAAAAACCAAAATGAAATTTGAGAGAAGATAAATAAATTTTATTGGCTACATAAATAAACATCATTCCAACCATAGTGCCAAGTTTTTTCCTTGATCCATCAAAGTATAGCTGCCATAGGCCATCACTAGACTCACATCCTTCATCAATGCTGGAATTGGTGTATGTTTTTCATGAAGGAAAAAAAAACTAAGTTCTTTTATTAAATTAATTTATAAGGATCATGTTATTAAAATTTAGAGGCCCATTCATCAAACAATATATTTGTAACTCCATCTAGAGGTGACTAAGTTTCCACTTCACTATTTTCTAGTACCTTATCTGAGATAGTACAATTAGTGTTCATCATACTTGGCATATAGGGCTCCAAATGGAAACATACAATAGGTTCAAAAAATATTATTACCTTAGTACCATACATGGTACTAATCCTTAAATATGTCAAATATATTAATAAGTATCCTCCTATCTTTGAAGTAAAGTCCCTTGATAGACACATTGAAAAATAGGGAGGCTAGTCCACCACTACTACATCTTGTGAAATGGTAACATTGGGACAACCATGTAGTGTCAAATTTATATATTTTATAATTCCTACTATAATTTTTAGTGACCCACATATTTTTAATACTCCTTTAGTATTTGGTTCATAGACAAGACCAAGCTTATATGCAATTTGCCTAGGCATGACAATGCTACTGGCTCCACTATCTACCATACAATTATGAATTAAATAATCACCAAATATATAAAAAAGAGGTAAAAAGGAAGATTTTTATGTGATTTTACAGTAGTTTTGTTTACCTTTACCATTTTATGTGTCTATTTATCTTGTTGCTTGGTTGGCTAGTCTAAATTAGCCAAGACAACACCTTATTTTTCAATTGGTTCTTGAGATAATCAAAGGGTTGAAAGCTCTTGGATGAGCATGTATTTTTTCCCTAAAATATCAAGTGAATTCCACATGATAATAATAGCATTGGATTTATTCATCTGATCTATTATACTAAATTAGGTTCCACTAACCTTTAGTTACACCTTGTGAACCACTAGTTGTTCTCTATTCAAAGGTATTTGAGGGACCTTCTCAACCTCTGCATTCTAATTTTTGGTGTTATAGGGGTAGCAGGTTGATCCTTAATACTCTTGGGAACAATATTAGGAGTACTAGAAGCATTTATCACATCTTTATCTTCCTCAATGACCCTTCTTTTATCTCTAGTCATAGTTATAACTTGACCACTTATGTTACTAGTCTCACCAATTTGATTAAATATAACATGATCATCCATTTGCCAATTCACATTAATAACATTATGCTGCCCTTAAACTTCTTGAGCCTCTCCTTAGGGTACTAAATTTGTCTCTTGATACTGACCCTCATGAAGATAAAAATCTTCTTATGTCATTTGTAGCATAGTGATATCTTATGATACCAAGGCTTGGTTTGAGCATCATTTATATTAAAATTCTTCCAAATTGAATCTTTCATAAAGTTGTTTTGTTGAAGTGTGTGAACAATAAATATTTAACTATAGGGTATATTATGGTCAAAATATGGATGTGGTTTAACTTGAGTTACGGTTTCTTGAAATGGGTAAGGTGGTTATTTTCTCTTAAACCTGGATAAGGAGGCCTTTAATCTCTAAAAAGGTTAATAAGAGGTCTAATTATGCTATTGATAAGGCCTACCTTGGTACTGTTGTCTCTTGAGTTGAACTATTTCATTCCCAAAAGCCTATAACATACTTTTCAAATCTCTAATCTCCCTAGCCTGATTATAAGGGGATACAACTTGGGCTTTAGTGGATGGAATATGGGATATAGATGGGATTTGAGGAACTTGAAGGGGTGGAATAGGTTGAAAATCTATGAATATAGGCATTAGGGGTCTTGGAGAAATCTTACCAACTTGTATCAAATTGTTTTATGTTCTTATTTAATCCTCATAGGCATTTGGCAAGGTATTACCACCCATGGACTATATCATCACAGTGATATTAAAATTTAAGGGATTTTAGATGGTATAAGAATGCATACTCTAGGGATGGTCCAATCAATACAGGTATCCTAGTCCGTGTCTTTTGGAATTTGAGGTTAAAATCAAATATGAACTCATGGGGGAATCTTTTAATGGTACTTAGTTGTTCAACTAGGGATAAGTGATTAGATTTATCTTCTAAGTGTCTAACTAAGGCTATATCCAATTCATCTCAGATAGAAATAAAAGTTAAATGAATATTTTTATACCATTGGAATGTTTTTCCTTTGAAGGAAACAACTAGCAATTTGATACCCACATTATCTTGAACAACATTTTGGATGTAACAAAGGTTAGCAACATCTTGGATATGCTCAATAGCAGTTGTTTTATCCCATTATCCTAAGAAAAAAGGGATACTCTTAAGGGTAGTCATAGGAATATCATCATACTTGTCTAAATTTAGTTAACTACCCCTATTGAATGGTATAAACACTTGATTCTTGATGACCATTTGGGTAGTGAGGATTTGGGTAATGGGGATAATAGCTTGGACTAAAACTATAGGATGACCAGGAGATGAATATTTATTTTGAGGATAAGGACTTGTCCTATTGAATCTTGATTTTGTTATAATAATTAGAAGGTATCTTAATGAATTCAAAATGAATACCTTTACTTGTTGACCTTTTAGTAACCTTTGGCATGAAAACACTATTTGGATGATGTTATGGACTCTACAAATTGAAGAACAATCAACTTCTGGTGATGGTGAATGTCTCCTACTACTACAAATATTTATTCTCAATCCCAAAATTTAACTATGCCAAGGGAAACTCTGTCTTACCAGGTGTGCCAAAACTATTGGTGCAATCTAGGAAACCAATAGGTAGTGATATAGACTTCACTAGCATAGGTAACACCACCAATGTTAGATGTAGATAATTCGATCAAGTGGTGTGTTATTAAATTGAATTATCTAGGGGATCATATGTTGTTTGAAAAATTTTGCCAAAGAAATGTTAGATAGACATTGTCATTAATATTTATTATTACCATGTTATGTGATATCATGTTAGAAACATTTTCTTTATGATACATGTCATGTAGTAGAAATCCTAAATCACACAAGGTACTAACATGTCTCTCTGGATTCTCACACCATTCTATCTACCTATCCATGATGCAAGGGAAATTTATTAATAGGGGATTATGTGGGGGATCAATGGTCCATGTTTGGTATGGAAAAGTGCTCAAATGATGCTCTCCCTCCCCACTATAGTACTTAATTAGAGACTACACTTGAGATTATCAGTGATATATGAGTTGGTTCAACTTGAGATTTAGAGAGCTTGGTATCTATTTATTGTATTAAGGTTTAATGACTAAATGAAATATAATTGGTAATATATTTTTTATATGTAAACATCAGTTATTGTATTATTAGACTAATCATGGCTAAGTTTTAATGTATTTAATTTACTTGTAGTTGCAAATAGTTATATTACATTTGGGTTTTGAATTGGAACTATTATTTTTATAAGTTATTGGATAATTTGTTAAGTATTTTTTCTATTTAATGAATGTTAATTATTTTATTTTATAAGCACAACTTAAAGGGTTGTAACAAAAGATTTTTAGGAAGGTAATATCTATGTACAGTTCATATTTACTAAAATAAATGTTAAGTATAAGTTCACATTTATATTATTACATTTATATTCCTTAAAATTTGAATTTATTTTAGTAAATATAAGAAATTAGTAAAAGGAATGCATTATATATAGTCAAATAAATGATTACAAATTATAATACATACAATACGTAAGTATAATTTTACATTTATATTTTAACATTTATGTTCCTTATAATTTAAATTTATTTTAGTAAATATAAGAAATTAGGGCCACCTTTCATTTGATAGAGTTGGTCTCATAGTTGCTTTCCTATGATGTGGAAAATAATTTTTCTAAATATAATTTGGTCAATAGTTAGGCATTTTCAGAGTCTCAGTATTGAACCTGGGATTTTAGGGCTCATCCCCCAAACATCTCACCTCATTCCTAATCATTTTCTACTCATCCCTCATCACCAATAATCACTTTCTCCTAATTCCTCATTGTCCCTAATCATTCCATTATTGAACTTCACTATCCCTAGTCATTACTAATCACACCTTTATCATCCCTAATCACTAATACATTAATATTTACCATCAGTCATGATTTGTAATTACTCCCTCCTCATCCCTAATCACTCCCTCCACATCCATTATAATCCATAATCATTATTTCCTCATCCCTCATCATCGCTAATCACATCCTCCTCATCCTTCATCATCCCTAATCACTCTCTCAACATACCTCTTCATCCCTCCTCATCCCTAATAACTCCCTCATTGAACTTAACTATCCCTCATCATCTCTAATCACTCCCTTATAATCCCTAATCACTCCTTTATTGACCATCACTATCTCTCATCATCCATAATCACTCCCTACTTATGCCTCATAATATTTAATCACTCTTTCCTTATCCCTAATAACTTTCTCATTAACCCTCACCATTATTCATCACTTTGTCAATGATCCTTACCATCCCACATCATTATTAATCACTCCTTCATCATCTGATGTAAGTAGGCCTCTTATAGGTTTACTCATCTAGGTCATCTAGGTCTCCTTTAGGCTTTGTAGCCTTGATTGGTCATTTCATGCCACATATTTAACTCTTTATACTAAAAAAGGTTATTATAATCTAAATTTTTTTAATCACTCAATAAGCATGGTTTATTATTTTGAATTACACCACATTTACATGACACAAAAAAGTGATCTTATCTTAAGGCTTTTAGATTTATTCTAGGTCTTAACCTTTATTTGTATCTTCTTTACTATAATTCAGTCCCATTTGACTACCATTGTACTCTTCAACACCTATTTGAACCTAATTTCATTTGTTTACCTTCCTAGTGATAATCTCTATCAAAACACTGAACCATGTCCATAGCAACTTAATTATTATAGACAACACAAAGTTCTGTCATATTAGACCTTATTCATTAGGTAAGTCACCCTTTACATAAAATATTTAACTCAAGACTAACTCTTGATGTCCCCAATAAGATTATTATATTTTATTTGACACTATCAAAGTTATCACATAATATTTTTCCGTTCTTTGTACTTAATTCTCACTAAAATGCAACAAAATAGGCTTTATAGCCCTCTCACTTAGGTCTGATCTATTGTTTAAGGGGTTTTGGGTCTAATATTATATTAAAGGTCATTAAAATGACTTCATGCATTCATTTAAAAATTACATGTGATAAGGAACACATTCTATAATTTTCTACAACTTTGATTTTCAAGAGTCTTTGAAAGACTACACCTTTAGCCCTATTTTAGGCCTATTTGAGGTTTGTTAAAAAGACACAGTAATGAATATATTATATTTTGCAGACTTTCAAGTTTTGAAACCATTTGGATCAGTTGAAAAACATCCTTAAACACCTATATACAAAATTTCATAGGTTTCTAATGGTTCACTATAAAGATATATGAGTTTTTGTTTGTTAAACCCTAGTTAAGGGCTTACGTAGTCCTCCACAAACCTAGACCTAAAATATACACCATACCTAGAGACCTTTTCCCCATATCTATTTCATTATTATCTTTCTTATTATTTTATTATTTGATGTCTTCAATCCTTATCATATCTTAACTTATGTCTAATCTTGGTCTCTTTTCTGTTTCATGCACCTTAATTCTCTCAACAACCTATAACTTATCTAAAACATGATTTTTTTAGCCTTCCACCTACATTAGATTCTTATATATAAGTTTAAATATATATTTACATTAATTTTGAGGTTAAGATACATTTAACACATATGGATATAACTTACTAACACTTATCATGAAGAGAGAGTGTATCCAGAGTCTCCAGCCAAAATAAATAGGAAGGAATGAGAGAAAAGGGTGGGATAAAATTGTATTAATTACATATATATATTGGGATTTTGGAATTTATTATTAGGTGAAGCAAAGTTATATATCAAAAAGTGAAGCTTCCCTTGACTTACTCCTTAACATATATGAAGTAGGTAGGGAAAGATCTCATTGCCTTAATGGGTAGGGAAAGTTTGAGATCAAGCTATGAGCTTCAGAATGGTTCCCCCTATATATATATGGTAATCACCCCAATTCCTACATTATAATTTGATATACTATATTAGGGATCGAGGAATACTCAAATTATGACAAGGCCCTAGTTTGGTCTTTAGGTCCCACTAGGTCATGCCCAAACTCTAAGTGGCATATTCACTTCATTCCCTTTATATATCAAGTTATTTATATATAATATTAGGTATAAATCAATTTAGTTTGGGAATACACTCTATCAACTACCAAACTAGAACACACTCTACCAAATTGGTGACACCAATAAACTACATCACTAATTGGTATGGAATGGATTGCATCAATCACAATCTGCATATCTATATATCTTGAAATATAGTATACTATACATATATGGTCAACTATGGGGTTGGGATTAAAATTCTCATCTAGTTTCTAATCACACCTATATATATATATATATATATATATATATATATATATATATATATATATATATATATATATATATATATATATATATATATATATATATATATATATATGGATTATCAAATTCAGGATTAGGATTCTTAGATGCCCAAATCCAAATATATATAATTGGATTATCAACTTTAGGATTAGGATTATTAGATGCCCAAATCCAAATCTATATATGTAAGTAATATAATTTCATCCCACATTTTTCTTGATTTATTGTCTATTTATTCTAGTTCATGACAACTACACTCTCTCTCCGTGATCTATGCATGGATCCTTATATGTGTGTGTGTGTGTGTGTGTGTGTGTGTGTGTGTGTGTGTGTGTGTGTGTGTGTGTGTGTGTGTTTAAACCCCACCAAATAATCAGATGATATCTCTAAGTTCATTATTTTAGTGAAAGAGGATGAGTGAAAGGAGAGTTTATTTGAGTCTTTTTTAAGTAAGTAAAATTTATAATTAAAAAATAATACAATACAAAATAATTAATAAGCTATTATACCCACCATCAAGGTATTGGATGGAGTGATTAAGGATGAGGAGGGATTGATTAGAGATGATGAGGGAGTCATTATGGATGATAAGGAATGGTAATGGTAAATTAGGGAGTGGTTAAGGAGTATGAGGGAATGTTTAGGGATGATTAAGGATGGTGAGGGATGGTGAAGGTTAATGAGGGAGTGATTAAAGGTGTGAAGGATAAAGGAGGAGTGATTAGAGATGATAAGGTATGATGAAGCAGTGATTAGGGATGGTGTGGGATGGTGGGGGTCAATGAGGGAATGACTATGGATAATGAGGGAGCAATTATGAATGATGAAGAATGGTGAGGTCAATAAGGGATTGGTTGGGGAAATTTGAGATGAGGAGGGAGTGGTTAGGGATGTTGAGGGATGATGAACTAGTAATTAAGGATGATGAGGGAGTGATTAGAGATGATGAAGGATGGTGAGATTCAATGAGGGAGTGATTAGGGATGATGAGGGAGTTATTACAGATGATGATGGATGGTGAGGGTCAATGAGGGATTGATTAGGGATGATGAGGGGTGAGGATGGGGTGATTAGGATGATGAGGGATAATGAGGGTCAATGAAGGTCAATGAGGGAGTAATTAGGAATGATAAGGGAGTGATTAAAGATGATGAAAAATAGTGGGGGTCAAAGAGGGAGTGATTAGGGATAATGAAGAATGAGGAGAGATTGATTAGGGGTGATAAGGGATGAGTAAGAAGTCATTAGGGATGAGGGATGGATGAAAAGTAAGTGAAATTAATACAAAGTGGTTGTTTAATGTGTGAATGTCATTAATGTGACCTATGTTTCCCCAATCACACCACTTTGGATCAAATTCAAACCAAGTGGTTTGTAAACTTCAATTTTGACAAACCTAAGACTCCTAGAAATGCCAAAAAGTAATCTAGAAGGTACAAAAACCTAAAAAATAAATATATGTTTACCAATAATTGGCATCAATTGTAAAATTAATGCCCTAAAATCCCTAGTTTCAATACTAAGACCCTAAAAATTCCTGAATACTGACCAGATTAAATTTTGAAAAACTATTTTCCACATTGTAAAGTGTGTAACTGGGAGACCAAGTCTATCAAATGTAAAGTGACCCTAATTTATTATATTTATTAAAATAAATTTAAATTATAAGGAAATAAATGTAATAATATAAATTTAAACTTATACTTACATAGTTTACATGTTATAACACATACACGTTATATCATAACATGATTTTAGTTATAGTTCGTGCACCATCAAAGTGCCCAAAGTGGGATCACGCAAAGGCAATGTGTGTTACACACACCGAGGTATACATTTCATTCTTTTAAACTAGTAATTTCATCCTTATGAATTATTAGATTAAAGGGGGGTAAATTTAAAAAATAACACTAATATTTATAGCATCTCAGTCTTATAAATTTGATAAATATCAATTAGGGCTCTACCCTTCAATTTTAGACCTTCGTACTATTGAAAGGCTCACATTCTCTATTTCACTATGCTTAAATGTTGAAACAGCCCACTAAATTGAAATCTTGACAAATAAATATTGAAACACTAAATTTCTACTTTTATTTATTTATTATAAAAGATTGATAATTTTATTGATCATAAAACATTATATGCAACAAAAAATATGAATATCCATTGTTGAATATAATTAACTAGTTCAAACCCTAATGAAAATTACACAAATACAAATTATTTATTATGTTTGTTATATTATATTAATTACTGTAGGTACATTATCTAACACATGTGATGTTGGACTATTGGATGGTTATCTAGGCTTGTTAGTTGTTCCCAACTACTAAGATTTACCTTTGGATGCCTATGGTTTCATCAAAATATGTGACTCCCTACCTATAGGGTTGAAAATACACCCATAATGAAGTTGCCTATCCTTGGGGATTCTCTATGCATACAAATATGCCCTTGAAACCCTCACCGAACTTGGAAATGTGGCACCCTAGTTGTTTATCAATCCATACCTATGAAATCTAAAAATTGGAAGCATAGTTGTAATCCCTGGATGGCATTACCAAATGGGTATGAAGGGTTTCATCTTGTACCTATAAAATCAAGGGTTTTCATCCTATGAATATTTACAAAAGTTATAAGCTTTTCCTCTATAAAAAAGGGTTATGTTTTTGTCCGAATGATTTGCATAATAATTCTTCTTTACTCCAATCTTATATTATCCACTTTTCCTATCTAACCCTAAAATAAATAAATATTTATTTTATTTTAATATTCACCTTTTTTTAATTAATGAATATTGATTAACTTTGGTCATGTATGTATTAATTATTTTTGGCTCCACTCAATAATAATTAATATGTGTCCTTTTCTAAATTATAACTTAAAAGTACTTTTTTGGACAAATTAATAATAATAATTATTAGATTACTAATATTTCAAAAATGTGACATGATAGTTTTCCCTTCCTAAATTTTTTTTTTCTCAAATAATACCTAAATTTTCCTACCAACACCAGGATCCTGACCTAATCTTATTATTTCTACCATAGTTTATTTTGGTGATGTAGATGGCTCTTATTACACTACTATAGTAAAATTAGGAATTGGAAGCCCTAAACCTACTGATGCTTCTCAAAAAAACTCTATAAAAGAATACATGGTATCAAAATCATGTATGAGCTATGATTTAAAGAGAGTACTACCAATATTGACACTCTCCATTCTCTTTTTTATAATATTTATAGGGGCTCCATTGACCATACCATGAATCACAACCTCTTTCCCATAAGATTCAACTTTAAGCTCCATAGTATGGTAATTATGTGTAAATTCCCCAATGGAATGTAACCTCTACACCCCTAAAACCAAACATGTTTCTCATATGCTCATGACATAGAAGTCATCACACACCCTATGATGATCAAGTGTGATCTCCAATTGTTAAATTTGTTTAGTATAAGTAATATTAGAACCACCAGCTACAATCACATTAAATTCTTTAAAACAATTAGATTGCAACTATCTTTGGGATACCAAACCCTCATCAATGAATTTGTGGGTTGTACCACTATCAATCAAAACTATGAGTTTGTCTCTACATAACTCCATGAATTCTAAAAGGGAAATATCGAGGTGTGCCATAAAGTGTAACATAGGTTCTTATTAAAATAATGGTGGAAAGGATGCCTCTGAAACTATCTCCCTCTTCTCCTCTTTTAGGTTATGGTACTTCTTCTTCTAACTCCTCATAAGACATCACCTTAATGTAGTTCACATGTCTTTTTGGAATACACCTATGACCTAGTTCCCATAGATACTTTCATGCAAAGCATTATTTTTTCTTTTTGATTTCATTTCATGTTTGTATCTTTGTAAGCGGATTCTATTGTATCTCTTTTTAGAGAGAAACCCCTTGCTGAAATGACTTCTTTTGTTACTTAAAAACTAATGACATTGGCTACCCATAAGATGTTGTTTTTGGCTGTTCAACGGGTATAATTTTAACTTTCGATGTTGATGTCTCCAAATCTAAAGCCTTTTTTATGGATTCTTAAAGAGAGATAGGGTTGAAACATTTCACCAAATAATTGATTGGTTCAACTAAACCCTCAATAAAAAAGATAACAAGACTCCTTTCAGTCATATCAGGTACCATGACTAAAAGCTTCTAAAATCTTAGCAATAAAGTCCTCCATTGAATTTTATTGTTTGAATTGAGATAACACCCAAAAAATGGATTTCCAAATCAATTCTATCAAATATCTCTATTAACCTAGTACTAAGTTCCACATATGAGTGGATATGGTTGTGCTCATGTTTGATCAATCCATGGTACCAACACTCATGTGATACACCCTCTAGGTGAAGTGTGTTAAATTTGATGGATTCATCTTCCATTTTTCACTTCAATGATAAAAATGTATCAAATTTCTATATATATGAGCATTTTGTGCACTTACTAAAGCCATCATATATAGGAAGTGTTAATTTCCCTAATGCTCATTAGAGGTCCCTTTGATTTTTTTGTGGCTTAGTTTCATCTCTTTTACCACCTTTGTTCTATGTTAGATTTATAAAATTAGTGAGAGAGATAGCCTCCCTAATTTCCCCTAGTAGGACCCTTTATTTTTCATAGTTGGTAGCAATTTCATCCACCACAATAGGTTGAATTTATACATCTAAAACTAATACTTCCTCCCTATGAAGTAAAGTTTATTAGAAAGACCTAGAAAAGGAATTAATAGTTGCCATATTATGTTTTGGTTGTTTTTCACCCCAAAAGAACTTCCTTCACCATTTTGATCTCTTTGCACATTTACATTCTACATAGTGTAGACTAATTGAGACATCATATCTATTAAATCCTCTTGTCCTTGCACAAGCCTATCATAGTGAATTTCATCCGTATCTCTATTATTCATGGTTTCCATTCCTTTTCTTGCAATGATTTCTGAATCTCACTTCCCTAACCCTTCATCTAGCTTTTTTAGGCCTTTTTTATTTCCCTCTAGTAATACTTGAATTCTTTGTCATTGCCTTTCATGAAGTTGATGCTAGAACTTATTTATTCCCATAAGGTGGTAGGAAAATTAGATCTGAGACCACTAAAATAACTCACTAAATTGAAATGTTGACAAATAAATATTGAAACCTTGAATTTTTGATTTTATTTATTATGAAAGATTAAAAATTTGATTAAGCATAAAACATTACATGCAACAAAAAATATGAATGCCCACTATTGAATATAATCAATTGGTTCAAACCTTTATGAAAATTGCATAAGTACCAATGTCTACAAAATATAAATACCAATTAATTATCCTATTTATTATGTCAAATTAATTATTATTGGTAGAATAGGTAATAAATATGACATTGGACTGATGGATGGTTATCTAGGCCTATTTTTGTTCCCAACTACTATGATCTACCCTTGGAGGGTTATGAAAACCTTAGAATGTGTGATTCCCTACCTATAGGGCTAAAAATAGATCCCTAATGAAGTCACCCAGCCCTGGAGATCCTCTATGAATTCAAATCTACCCTTGAAATGCTCACACCAAAACTAGAAAATGTGGATCCCTAGTATTTGGACCTTTAAACATGTTAAATCCTAAAAATGGAACCATGGAAGTAATCCCTAGATGGGATTGGCAAATGGGTATGAAGGGTTTCATCTTCATACCTATAAATTCAAAGGTTTTCATCCTTTGAATATTTGTAGAAGTTGCAAGCTTTTCCTCTATAAAAAGGGTTTTAGTTTTATTCAAATGATTTCCATAATAATTCTTCTTTAATCCAATATTCTATTATGCACTTTTCCAATACAATCATAAAAGAAATAAATATTTATTTTAATTAAATATTCATCCTTTTTTAATTAATGAATATTAATCATTTTTGGTCATGTATGTATTAATTACTTTTGGTCCCACTCAATAATAATTAATAAGCATCTTTTTCTAAAGTTATACCTTAAAGTACAGTTTTAGATAACTTAATAAATTATTATTAGATTATTAATTATTTTAAAAAAGGGACATGAAAAATGCTTATCTCTTAATTTGTTCCATATCATTATGATGACCTAGGTCTCCTTTACTATGCAAAAAACTTAAAAATTGACAAACATTCATGATCAGCTTTAGACCCATACCTATTTTCTTTATGGACACTACCATCCACAAAGGGACATTTCTACCAATGGTAGTGTCTAGATCCTTATCTAGTTTCTATTTTCCAAAATTCATCCAAATTATAAATGATTTGAAACCTATGGGTTGGCCTATTTATGTTACTGAACCCTACCATGAGATATTTTTAAGTCTAAATTTTCTCATTCCTCATCTAGAAAATATCAATCAAGCACATACTAAATCTAAATCATTCAATTGTACAACCAAGCTATTTTACCCTATTAATCCCTATTTTTATATCAAGCATTAGATAAATTGTATTACAAGTCTGAAGCATTCAAATAGTAATGTATGAGCAATATTTTTAAGTTAAAATTTAAATCACTACATGCATCATCATATAGTATATTGCAGCTTTACGCACACACTTTCCCACACCTAGGGAAAAAATACATAAGTCTAAGGCCTTGCTTAAAGTATTGGCTATGTAGGTACTGCCCATTAATAGAGGGGCCTTTGAGGTCAACTTGACACCGTGAACTTACTAACCTATTTTTATTAAATTCATTCTATGGGTGAAGAAGGTGAAAAGCTAGGATTTTATCAATCAACGAAGAGCGACAACATGTATCCCAAAAATGAATACATTAATATGAAGACGATAAAAAACCCAAAAAGTGAAGTTGGTTGCACCTAGGTCCAATCATTGTTTTATACTAGACACCTACGTTACAATCAGACACTACCATCGATGATAGTGTCTAGATTTGAAGGCAATGTCTGAGGTTACATAAGTATGATTTATAGAATCTAATGACTCATCCATAATAAGAATCCTTTATACTTTACATATGTTTTTATTACATATCTACTTGCACATAGTAAATCTAGCTAAGTGTCATTTCTCTTTGGTATCACAATCAATAAAACGTCTGTCAAATCAAGTACTTTCTATATTTAATATATCTCAATGTTATAATTCAAAATATTCATTTATTTGAATTTTAAAATTAATTAATCTACTAAAAATTATTTACCTCTTTTATACTCAAACTATTTCTATATTCTTATTTTATCCCACACATCCAAAATTTAAGATTAAACATTTTCATTTCATATTATCTACTCTATAACAACATAATACAAAAATTGAAAAATTACAAAAAATATTAAATGAAAAGGTTCCAAATGAAAATAAAAACTTCACACCACATAAAAATAACATGTATCAACTTAAAAATAAAAATGAATGAATAGAAATGGACAAATAACTAATTTTAATTGATGAAATTATTTAAATAATACTATCTATATTAAAAAGGTCATCAAACAAATTAATTTAAATGACATACAAATATGCCTCTACCAACCATATAAAACACTTTACTAATATTTAGAATCTAAATTTCACACTAAATAACCTTAAAAAAGTAAAATATGAAAATATTGGGAACTCGAAAATATAGATTCTAGATCATAATTGAAGGTCCCTCATATTAAGTGGATTGCCAAATTAGATGATCGGGACCCACCCACTATATTTCTTTTTCTCATTGCCTACAACCTCACTTAGAGTGGTTAATATGTAAATATGGTTAATGGTTGAAATTTAATAGTGTTCCCCATCTTGTGTTCATTCGAAGTCGTTTTAGCCAACCTCTTTTATTAGGAGCATCAATTGACTGTATTGAATAAAAACAATATTTTTGATATTTTAATTATATGGAATATAAATATTTTAATATAATATTTTATCATAAGTATTCTACGAATTTTCATTCAAATAATAAATGATCTTTTGGTACACAACACCCTCAAAAATATTGTGCCCTGTGACCTAACTTCTTCCATTTCATTTTCCCACCTTTTTCTACAAATATATAATACAAAAAGCAAAGACATAAAAAGGAGAAACTACAAACGGTTTTAGGGTAGTGATAGCAATGAACTATAGTAAATTAAGGTAGCAAGTGATATCTCTATCATAGGCCAAGACTCGAGGTATGGAGATATGAAATTTACTTGGATTTTATGATAAAATTTTTATAGTATATGATTTGTAATAAGATTTGAAGTAGCAATGAAACAAATTTTCATTTCATTTTTTGTGAAAAATTTCGGTAAGAGAGTTTATATTGTGTTGTTAAAAAAAAAAATCCCTTTAATTATAGATGGGATCCATCTGGGATGGATAGCCCTATCCTCATCCTCTAATATATAGGGATAGGGATAGACCCCTCTTCCCAAGCCCTATCTATAGGGTGGCCCTCTATAAATAACTTCAACTCTGTCTAACTAGAATCCCTATCCCCATCCCCATCCCCATATGTATAGAGAGGGAGAGGAAGAGGGAGCCTATATATCTATCCAATCCCCACCCACTTAAATTCTAGATATAGTTTGAAATAGATATATAGGCTTCTCTAGACTTTCTATGAGGTGAGCATAGTGAATACTCCTCAGATCCTATACATCCCATATATATAGAGAGGGGACCTATCTAATCTATATATCGCAAATCTAGTTATATTGTTGTTTGCCATATTCAACTTGTTTGTTTCTTTTTGTTTTGCTCTTATACCACTTGTACAATAATTTTTAAAATCAACATGAAGAATAAATTATGAATATCAACAACGTATATTTCAACCATATTCAATTAATATATAACATATTAATGAATTCCAATTAAAAAACAATATTTGATATATTTTTTAAATAATATACATTTATATATTAAAATAATATAAACTAATTAATATAATTGTTTACTTATTTATGTAACCCAAATTTTATATTCATCATTGAGTGATCCGAAACATCCATATTCCTATTGATATGTCTTTTTGTGAAGCTCTTTTTCATCGAAGAGGTATTTTGTTTGGGGTGACAGTCGACCATTCTTCAACAATGAGCTGTCGAGTGCGCGAGTTTTATTTATTCAAAGAATAGTAAAAGCGTAAAGACTCTAGAATTCGCCATGGACCAGGTGATGGGGAGATCATTTCCCTGCTCATCTTTGCTCACGCCCAACGCATCCCACACAGCTACAGAGGCATCCACTATGTTATTCCAACACGGCGATTGATAGCCGTGCTCCTCGTCGCATCCATGCCGAGAATCGCACTCGTCCACCACTCGAGCCAACACGCTCTTCCCGTTGGCGTTGATCTTTATCATCTGCGAGCACCGACTTCTATTGTTAAACCACCCGGTGGATAGCGAAACCACTGCCTCAGTGTTGCTGTAATACTTTCCTTCGCAGCTGGAAGCCCCACCTGCGCCTCCGCCTTCCGTGAAATCGTTGAGCGTAAGAATAGCAGGAGTAGCAGAGGAAACAGCAGGAGAGCAATCATAGGTAAGGTAGGTGTCGGAGGAGGTGCAGCACGCCACGTTGCAAGCATTTGTAGAAGGAGGATCGGTTCCTTTCAAAGTTCCGCTGGACTCGCAGCCGTCCGTGGTGTCAGAACAAATGTGCGTGCCAACGTCCGGGTCGTCCGTGCATTTGGCACTCGTGCAAATCAGTTGGCCGGGACAATCGTTCCACGTTTCGCAAACTTGGCCGCATCCATTCTTCTGCGATTGTGAAAGGATTGCAGATAAAACTAACACCATGCAAATGAGGCTAAGAATTTGGAGAACATTATTGATGGCCATTATAAAGAAAGCAAGATCTGAGAAATGCACAAGCGAAAGCGCTTTAATACCCAAAACTTACGCGTGCCGTGTCCGTTTGGCTCTTCACCTCGACTTGACCTGCCCAAAAAAAAAGTATTATACGTTTGTTTTAATGCCATACAAAAAGACTTGGTAGCAGATTATTATTATTATATGGTTATTATTACGCGTTTCATTTGAAGGGCCATTGCTGAGATTGATAGCGGTATCTTTTGATCCCTTTCCTCATCTTTTGTCACACGATAAACAAATTATTAGCAGCCGGCTTAAAGGTCTAAGTAATGTTGGAAGGGATAATTTGGTGTTTAGTGTAAATGATTAAGGCTGAATCATATTTAAAGGTTGAGGATTCAAATTATATAAAATTAGTGGATTTTAAGTACTTTATAAAGGTAATACTTTCTGAGGTTATTTAGGTTCTTTTATGCTCCTCCTACTCATGGGAGAAGTTCAATCTCATTCTCCCCTTCCCACTTCCTATCCATATAATGGTCTTATGAAGACCTAGTTGTCATGTAATTCTCATGGCTGTTGCACAAACCCTTTCCACTCTCTTTTTGAATGGCAACACAGAGTTTAACGCATCATTGCCCACAACCAAATCTTTTTTGCATCGAGACAAACAAGTGTATTAAACATAAAAATGGGAAATTAGATGCAACAATGAAGGAAAACCTCGCAACAAGCACATTGATGATGATTATTATTATTATTATTATTATTATTATTATTATTATTATTATTATTATTATTATTATTATTATTATTATGGATCCATTGCCATCTTTGCAGCTGGTGTTCATCTATTTGGGTTACTCTCTCACTCTCAAGATTTTAGGCAACCTGATAAAATAGCTCCCATTCAATCCATGACTAAAGTAAGGAAAATAAATGAAATGTTATGGTATTGAGTTTGTGTTTACTATATTCTAATTCATTTTGATGATTAGTTAGGGAAGGTGGCTGTAATGTCCTCTATCTTTTCTTTCATACACAGTTCTTTACAAATTGCTAGTTTTTTTCTTATATATTGTGATAGATTGAAGTCATTGTTAGGTCGTAAGGATTTTTATTTACATTAAATATCTTTAGAGCATTGATGAAGGGTCGAGGTACAATTTATAGCTGCCATATTTGATTTTGAATCTATGTTATTGTATAATAGGTTGCATCGCGTATCAATGTGTAGTATAACAAATGTCACAAAAAATTGTGGGGCATTGGCATGGATGAAAATTTCAAATCTTGATAGCTTCAAAAAAAAATTAGCTTTCATTTGAACAAAAAGACCCTCAAAGCACATGGGACTGAAGTTGGAATGCTGAGCAGTTGCAAAGACTTTGACAATCGATTAGCATGAACAATATTATGAGACAAATTGCCCTGTTTACTAATGTCAGGCCACTAGTCATTTCAACATAAATTCACTGCCAACTGGTCATGAAAACATAAAATCTCTAATAAAACATGTATGTAAATAAGATATGGAATTGACATGCATTTGGTCCCCTACAATGCATCCAAGGTAGGAATAGTAGAGATTGTTGGGTATGGGAGGTTGCACAATTTAAGTGAGTGAGATAAGGTGTCATACATATGTGGATGATGGATCATCCTTAAGGAAAAATATAAATAAATAGACAAGGAATTAAAGATTGAATAAAATATGTTGTAAGTTTGACAAGAACAAATTGACATTTGTATCCAACAAACTATCCAATTTTAAAGTAAGATACTAATTACAAAAAAAAGGAAGGTCAACTATCTTTGTACTAAGAATCATAATGGCCCCACAAAAATAAGTTAATGCCCAAATGCCACACCATAAAAACCTATATTAAGCTGCTCGCACAACCTTTGTTGAGTTGTTTAGCTTGACACGTATTGTAGTCTAAGAAAAGTCAAGCCATGAATGAAAATATAACAAGAGACATGTTGGTGATGATGAGTGTTGCACAAATTCCACCACCACTAGTGGTTGCTATGCATAATGCATTAGAGCTCAATGATAGAAACAAATGCATCAAAAGAGGACCAGGGATAAATACTCTCATAAATTCTATCATTTTTTGTATATTAAAAATTAATTATTTAATATGAGGCATTATATTATTCTTGTATATTAAGAAATAAATATATAATATATATGAATATTACATATATTACATGATATACATAAATATTATCGAAATTGTGAAAAAAAATCTAATTGATAAAGATAGATAATTAGGAAAAAGAGGAATCATAGAGATTGTCGGGCATGGGAGGCTATGAAATTGTAGAGAAAAGGAACCTGAACCATACATCTTTGTGTTGAGAATCATAATGGCTCCACAGAAATAGGTTAATGTCAAAATGCCACACCTTTAATATTTTTTTAGTTGCTCACACAACCCCTGTTAAGTTGTTTAGCTTGACACGAGTTGCCACAATGCTTATCCCACAACTCTACTTAATAAACTATAAAAGCTATGAATATTTCAAAGTGAATTTGATGATGATAATAAATAACAATGACAAATTACTAGTCATAGGCTTATCCCACAACTCTACTTAGTAAACTATAAAAGCTGTGAATATTTCAAAGTGAGTTGGACGATGATAATAAATAACAATGACAAATTACTAGTCATAAATATTGAGTGAGATTTAAATGTCGATGTTTGAAAATTCAAAATTATAATATTCATATATATTATTCAATTAATTTTTAATATATACAAATATTATAATATATATTATATAATAATTATTGTAAAGTGAAAGATTATAAATCCATATATCAATAATATTATTATTGATATATTATATGTATTAATATATGATATTAGATTATATTATCATAATAATATATTTATTATTACTTAATAAAAAAATTAAATGATGCATCTTTAATATCGGGGATTATCAAAGATGTCGTTTGAAAAAATTTCCAGCATGCCACCTATTTAATTTCAGCGGCATATTTAATTTCCAGGATTGAATGAGTTGGTGCGGCTAAATTCGGTAAATATGGTACACTAAAAAATATTCCATCTTTCTCAGTGGAATAGGATTTTTCCATTCGGCCAGGTTATTGGCCAAATAATATATATGATATTATATTTTAGAATTATTTATATATATATATATAAATAATTTGATTTTAAATTAATATTATTTATATATAATATGTATACACAATATTATTTATATATAATATCAAAATATAATATTAATTTAAAATCAAATTATATATATATATATATATATATATATATATATAATTTGATTTTAAATTAATATTATATTTTGATATTATATATAAATAATATTGTGTATACATATTATTATATAAACATGTGTGTTATGGAGTCTTTGCAGTATTTTATATTTTTCGATGCAAGTTTATATTGTTGGTCATCAAGCGAAATGTTTGGAGATAATTTTGTAAGGTAGAAGATAGTGTTTGATAAATTTTACTCATGTTTGCAATTGGGAGTTAACAGAGTGTAAATTTTATTCAAAATTCATCTAAGCGGTCAGGTAGATTACTTATGTTATACCCATAGATACATCAAAATTTGATTGGAAGACAAAACTTTAGAAAAATAGGATTTATCTGTAGTACGGATCTCATGGGAGTCACAACTGTCAATATGATGTGAATGACATCAAAAGATCCAGGGATGAATCTCAGCGTTATTCCTCTCAATAAAAATGTCTCTGACATAATTATTCTTATACATTTCATTCAAAGTGTCATTGCTATGATTCGTCATGGTATCTTTTGATACTTTTTATCATCTTTCGGCACACAATAAACGGACACCATTCTTTTGCAACTCCACGATGGTAGGTCCCATCAACATTATTATTAGATGGGCAACTTAAAATGATAGATATTATTATTATACCAATGACGTATGAATTTATGATGGCTATTGTATGTCCTCATAAATAAGTACAATTCCATAATACATTTATTTGTGTATTAACTAGTGTAAGTAAAGGGAGATTGCATTTGGATGAGAGGAATGAATAACAAAAGAGTTGGTAAAAGGGTGATTCCATATATGTTTAATTTATCCTCCATGATAACAAAGCCATTTCAAGGGCCCCCAAAACTATCTAGTTGATGTTAGGTCTGTAAAATAACTTCAAACAAGGCCAACTTAAGCATTGTAATTTCTGTTGATTAAGTTGAGTTGAGTTATTCGATGTAGACTTGGATAGAATTAATGGGATTAGGTTTCTATATTTTTTTAAAGAGATGAACTTAAAAGGAAAAAAATAATAACCTCTGAGCTACATTGTTGTTATACTTGTGATCATAGGAATCCAAGAAGGGAGGTTAGTCTTGCATTAGTTCAAGCAAATAAACTCAAATAAACCCACTAACACTTACACTCCTAGCCTAGATACTAGGGAGAGCTTAGTATAAAACACTAAATGAAAGCACAACAAATACATAAAAGACAATAACTCTTTTACCTGTCTTAGGAGTTTCAAATAGTTTTGTTGAGTGGCTTGCTCAGCTTGTGCATCAATAATTTTTTAGCGATGAAGCTTGTTGCCTCCTCTCCTTGGCACCTTAGCTTTTAATGTTGCTTGGCTTAATATTTTGGCATTATAACACTATTGATATGATTCTCATGGAGCAAATCCTGCATAATAAGTCTACAATATCTAAGCTTTTTGAAGATATTTGTGCATAATATCATTGCACCAAAATAGCTTAGAGTTCAATAGGTATGGCCTTGTATTTATAGCCTTAAGAATTAACTCTCATCCAAGGTAAGTCAAGATTGAGTTTAGGCTTGGAATGGGTTCAAACTAACCCTTGGTGAGTTAAAACTAACTTTAGAAGAGTTAATAGTCGTCAGGTAATTATAATTAACAATTACTAGGCATGGCTCTTAAATTAGATATTTTAAGATATTTTCAAAGAGCTTAACAACTCATAAAGGCAATGATGAAAAGTTAAATTATTTTGAATTTTTAAATTTTCTTTTTACATATTCAATAATTTTAAATAGATAATTCAACTAAGCATTTAATCTTGTTTACTTTGTTAATTGATTTAGATTAGCCTTTTATCTCTTTTAATATTTATTTAAGTATGAAAGTGCCCCACTTAATAAGTCCATAGGTCAAACTGACATTATTATGCCGCAAGGTGATTAGGCATGAATCCCTGAGAGGTTATTGTTATTTATGATAAAATATTTCAATTAAGAATGTGTCAACATGATTTTGAATATTGGTGAATGATGCACAATCAAATTTGGGACGTTCAATGATTCTTAGGCTTAATTTACAATGGTTGGTAGGAATTGGTTTGATGTTCGATCAGAGGCTAGTTGTGCTCAGTTTTGGATGTCTACAGTTTGCCCCTATTTGGGAAGGTATTGCAAGTTATAGACATAGTAACATATTTTAAAAGAATTAAAATGTCCTATATACCTACAAATGCAATGACAATGGATAAGCTCTAGATGCCCCCTTGAGGGAGCAATCAGTAAAAAGGGTCAGCGATCAGTCCCTTAAAAGAAATAAATGATGGGACAAAAAATGTAAAAGGTGGTTAATATTTAGTGGCATATGGAGCTGACCCAATTAGGTAGACAAACATGATGATTTGCCTACAAGTGGTTATAATCATCCACATAGGTAAGACAAACAAGGTAATGATTTTCCCAAAGGTGATTATAATCATTGAAAAGAGGATTAGGGTAATAAGAAAATGATTTGCTCCAAGACAGTTATAATCATGAAAGGGAAAACAATGATTTGCCCATAAGTAGTTATAATCATTAGTAGGATAAAAACATGCCCCAATTAGGTGGATAGAGATAATGGTTTGCCCAAAGACAATTATAAGCATTATTATAATGAAAACATGTCCCAATTAGGAAGAAGAAATATAAGGATTTTATCATAGGAAGTTATAATCATTAACCTCAAAATATATTAAAACACCATGATTTTCCCATTGGAGGTTATAACCATTGGCTTAATGGATGGGATGATACACAATGATTTTCCAAAAGGTGGTTATAATCATTGACATCACAAGTGGGATGTGGTACAAAGTTTTACCTAGGGGAAGTTATAATTATTGGTACCATGATGATGGAAAATAGGGATGGAATAGAAAGAAGAATTTAGGCAACTTGCTAGTATGGAGATGCACATCCTAACTAGAAAGGATTAAATTTTTTTCATAATTTAATTACTTTTGAGGTGATATGATGCATATAGATCAAAAGTATTTTAGGTGCCAAGGAGATATATCATTGTCTCATTACTTGTAATATTTTTTGAGCTAATTTTTGTTATAACACGTGTCAGTAGGTATCATGATATAAAACATCATGAGAACTTAGATGAAATTTGCATAAGGATTGACACGTGATCCAATACTCAATTGTAAACAATGCACCAGGGATAAAAACCATGATGATAATGTTGAAATATGAATATCGATGGATTCAGTAAAAATGTGTAAGGAATCACCCAATGAATGCATCTATATTGAATCAAGGAACAACAAGAAAGCAAACAAACAAGAAAACAAAAAAAATAAAACAACAAGAAAATAAAGAACAAAAAAAAATAAAGAGGATAAAATAAAACAAAAATAAAAAATGGTTAAGTACAATATTAGTGCAAACAACATGACACAAACAAAAGAACAAATAATTTCTCTAGGCTATAGGATATAATGACACAAACAACATGGGGAATAGAAGAAAAGGAAGGGGGTGGATGAGATGACTCTAGATGCACTCTGTAAGTGGATGCTACCTACATAGTTTCATAGACACAAGATCCAACATAAACTTCAAACCAAATGTAGTTCTCTTAAGTTATAGGATAGAATAAAAATGATAAAAAAAAAAACATGATTATGTTATAGAGGAATATGGGAATGGGTTCATAAAATGGTGAGAGCATGAGATGTTAGGCCAATAAGTTTTGGAAAACTAAATGATAAGTGGTTGCTTGTGAAGTAGCTAGGGTTCCTAGAATCCTTAGGGTAAAGAAATGGTCAATGATGATTTTTTAGGATTTTCTAAATCTTTTATAAATGTTTTTGGAATTTTTGGAATATCTCAACTCAATTGAGAATGTCAAGATACAAAATGGCCTAACTCACAAAATGAAAAGAGCATTTAAATTTGAAATTGATCACAAAACAATAAAGGAATGGAAAAGGGTGATTGAGTTGACCTCAAAACGAATCAATCATTGCCTACATAGTCCTAAGATGGGACCTCAAATCACTATATTTATGCCTTATAGGGGAAGAATCTGACTATGGTAGCAACAAATTCATAAACTAGGCAAAGTAGGCAAATGGTATAGTACAATATAGGAATGGCAAGGTGGTACTTCAAGGTATGATAAAAGGTGTTTTTCTTAATTTACCTATAGGTAGTTATAATTAGGAAACAATGGCATAGGTCAATGGTACTAATTTTCCCATAGGCAGTTATAATTAGTAGCATGATGGTCATACTTTGATTTGCCCAAAGGTGGTTATAATTAGTAGTACTTAAATGGAATGAAACAAGAAATAAAAGATGAAATTGCCAAACCACTGTCATATTACTCCAAAATGGTCATTGTTTAGAATACTAAACCAATTAATGAAACGTGATCGAAATCTTCTTACTAAAAGCGCCTATGGAACCAAGGTCAAAGGGGTTGGGTAGGGAGGGTTAAAACAATCTTGGTAGATATAAAAAATATGGTAAAATGGTATGGTACAAATAAGAATTTTGATATTATGGTACAACAAAAATTTGACTCATAGACAATACTTCAAGACTCTCAAGAGAAGTAACACTTGAAGTGTATAATGTTCATCAACTTATCTAGTTCATCCTCATATGGTATAGTGAGCCTATATGCTTCAGATCCATAATTTGAAATGATGATATAAGGGCCTATCTAGTTGGGTTTGAGCTTGCCTTTGTGATTCTTGTCGGCCATGGTATTCTATTGGTTTTCTTTGAGAAAAAGATCATCAAGTTCAAATTCTTTGTTTTTGACTCATCATTTATAGTGGCCAGGGAGTTATTTTTGGTATTCTTGAACATTATTGATTGTGGCCATGCATTTTTTATCAATTAACTCCAACTCTTTCAAGTGAGATGCTCAATAAGCTTCATCATCTAGAATGTGCTTCAAAGATATGCACAAAAAATATAATTCAACCTCATTGGGAAGAATGGCCTCCGTGCCATAAACAAGGGAATATGGAGTGGATCTTATTTCAGTATGATAATTGGTGCAATATGCCTAGAGGATGCATAATATTTGGAGATGCCAATCATGGTTGGCATCATTGACAATCATTTTAAAGATGTTGACAATGGTTTTATTGGATGCTTTTGCTTGGCCATTACATTATGGGAAATATGTCATAAAAAAATGTTGAGTAATGTTGTACTCGACACAAAGTGATTTGACATCCTTGTTCTTAAATGATCCTCCATTATTAGATATAATGTCAGATGGGATACCATAATTGAAAATGAGATGGTTGAATATGAATTTAGAAATTTATTTTCCAGTCACGTAAGTGAGGGGTATAACTTCAACCCACTTAGTGAATTATTAGGTAGTGGTAAGGATGTGTTTATGGTCATTAGATGAGGTGGGTTTTATCTTCCCAATGAGATTGAGGTCCTATATTGTAAATGGCCATGTGTAAGCATTGGTTGTAGAGTATTGGTTGGGGCATAAATAAAATTAGTATGCCTTTGACATTTGTCACATCTTTTAATATATGCAGCTACATCTGCATCCATAATTGGTCAATAATACCCATTACGTAGGATCATTTTGGCTAGGGTGGCCCTGATAGTGTGGGATCAACATACTCCTTAAATAACTTCCCATAATGCTAATGTTAATTCTTTCGAATTTAAACAATGAAGTAGAGTTCCATCAAAACTGCAATAGTATAGGGTTAGTCCAAGTAAGGTATATCATGTGGCATGGTGGATAAAGGCCTTGGATTATTTGTGTGATAAGTTTGTGGCATAATTTGGTCATGAAAGTAGGCATAAAGTTTTTAATACCATATATAACTAGGACCAACAATATCACAGATCATTGTGATAGTTGAAGGTTCATAAATAGGTGCTAGAAGATTTTCAAAAAGGAATTGACATTCGTGTGCCTTATATATATGATGATGAATCATAGATATAATGGTGGCCATGGCATCTGTTGTTATATTACTGGCCCTTGACATATGTTTAAATTCTACATCAATAATCTACTGCTTGAGAGTGTTAACCATGGCCTTGTATGATACTAGCTTGTCATCCTTGGTCTAAAAGTGATCTATAACTTGATTGATGACTAACTGAGAATCACCATAAACCTTTAGATGTTGAATATTCCATTGTATTACCTAATGAATCCTTGAAATTAGTGATTTGTATTCATCTATATTTTTAATACAATGAAAGTTGATAGGAATGATTTATGGATAAGACCCCCTTTGGTGTAATAAACAATAGGCCTACCTCCGATCCATGTGCTATGAATGATCCTTCAAAATATAGATTATAGGGTTTCTCCTCAGGAGGTGTTTCATTGATGTTCATAATGGACTCATCTAGGAGTTGGAATGTGAGAGGTTTGATATCTGCAAGTGGAGATTCAACAAGTTGATCTACAAGAACTTGTCCCTTGATGGCCTTCTATTTGACATATTCTATCTTAAACTCACTCCAAATCATGATCTATTTGGCCATGCAACCTTGTAAAGTTAATTTTTATAGTAGATACCTGATCAGATCTAATTTTGAAATAACTATGGTCTTGTTGTTTAACATGTTATGTCATACTTTCTGAGCTGCAAAGACCATAGCTAGACAATCGTTTTCAATGGGCATATAATTATGTTCATAAGCAACTGGTATAAAGATTAGATAGTACATGGAATGTTCTTTTCCATTATCATCATGCTGAGATAGAAGTGCCCCCAAATATTCTTTCATGGTAGACAAATATAGTAAGAATGGATTTCTTGGCATAAGAGGTAATAAAATAGGTGGATTTGAAAGATAATCCTTTAAATACTAATAATATTTTTGGCATTCTTCATCCCAATGAAACATGACACCTTACTTCAACAAGTGTGTAAATGGATGGCATTTGTTAGCCAATTGAGAAATAAAGCATCTGATAGATTGAATCTTTCCCTGTAAATTGTAGATCTGCTTCAAATTGGAAGGTGGTGGCATCAGGATAATGGTACAAATTTTGGTTAGATCAACTTTAATGCCTCTATGAGAGATAATGAAGCCTAGAAATTTGCTTGAAGTGACATCAAATACACACATCTTAGGATTGAATTTGACCTTGTATTCATGTAGTTTTTCAAACATTCTTCATTGTACTATTAGATAATTGACCCTAATCTTTGAGTTATCCAATATATCATTGACGTAGTCTTCAACAATATCATGCATCATATCATGAAATATGACTATCATGGCTCTTAGTTATGTGGCCCCAACATTATTGAGACCAAATGACATAACATGATAAAAAAAATATTTCCCATGGAGTGGTGAACATTTTTTTATGTTGGTCTTCTAATGAAATCTATATTTGGTTGTATCCTTAAAATCCATCCATCAATGAAAGAATTTCATACTCGAATGTGGAGTCAACAATCATGTCAATGTTTGGTAAAGTAAAGTCATCCTTGGGGTAGGCCTTATTTATATCTCTAAAATTAGTGTATATTTTGATCACTTCAGGATTTTTACTAATGAGCATAACATTTGAGATCCACCCTAAATAGTCAACCCGTTGAATACATCTCACTTTTAAGAGTTTTACAACTTTTTCTTTACTAATACAATAATACAAGGATATATCTTTCATAATTTGTACGTCATGAGTTTGGCATTAGGATGTACAATGAGGTAGTGTAAAACCAAGGTGGGGTCCAAACCTGGAATGTCAAAATAAGCCCAAGCAAATATGTCAACAAATTCCTTCAAAAGGGTTGTAAATATGTCACATTCCTCCTCATTAAGGGTCTCACCTAATTTGATCCATTTTGGGTCATCTAGAGTCCCAGTGTTGAATTCTATGGCGTCCTCCATAAGAAGAGTCAAACCATCCCCCAAAATAGTTAGAAAAGATTTGAATTGGCTTGCAACATCAAAGTCCTTTGTTTGGACTTGATCTTCAAGTTTCCCTAGGCAAGAGGAGTCTGAATCTTCCAATGGTATGGAAATGTGATAAAAACTATTAAAAACTCTTGAATGATTTGGTCAAAGGCATGTTGTTCTTCATAATTGAACTCAAACCCAAAATCAAGTTCATCATTGGTGGTCTCTTGAGATATTTTATGGGAAAGTTGGACACCCCCATTTAATGGTGCCTTAAATAGGTTTTCACCAGAAGGTTGGCCTTTTTCTTTACGTTTACCCTGGTTTGAAAGTGTTATAAAGAGGTTTTCACTTTGGGACCTCAATGTTTTATTTAATTATTTGTGGATAAGGGTGTTCAACCATTCTTCAAAATAGGTTGAATGATCTAGTTTGATTGAGAGCCCTTATTTATGGTCCCCCAATGAAACATTCTCACTTAGGCCTAAAAAATCAAAAAAGGCCTCATCATTCTCAAACTCATCTACATGCACTATGGATTCTTGTTGGTCCCAGGATATATGTTGAGGGTGGTATAGAGGACGTGGATTATGTCGATTAACTAGTCAAAGGGTACAAATAAGATGAGTGTCAAATAGATTGGTATTGGCCAGGTATTTGTAATGGCTGTAATCAAACTCTACTTTACTATTGGCATTATCATCACTAGTTATTGGTGTTGGAACATAAATATGATACGTTGGGTCACCCCCAGGTGGTTTAAATCTAAGACCATAGGTTTCTTTATATCGAATTAGAGATCTTGGCTCAAATGTTCCTTTCTGATTTGGCCTGAGACCTCCTCCTTCATAGGCATTCTTCTCCATGATCTTGTTAAGAATGGTATACTTGGCATTTTTATAATAATCAACTAGTTTTTCATTATACAACTAGGATTCATCATCTGCAAGTGGGTCCTACTCTTGATCAGTGGTTGGTGTGAAAATGATGGGAGTTGGACTATGCAGTTTACCTTTTCCTTTTCATTTCCATTCCATGCAAGGTGTCTTAGATTTAGGTCTTCCATAGGACTTGGGGTTCTATGGAAGCTTAGAAATGTGGAATGTGTTATGGATCAAATATTCTCATGGGCCATTAGCTGTGATGGTAAAGTAATTTGACATTTTAGGAGGTGGTATATGGGAAGATAAATCAAGGCTATTTGTGTCAATACACTTGGGTTTTGATAAATTAACAAGAATTTATTTCCCTTTGTCCTTTTTAGGAACTGAATTCAAGCCAAAATTATAGTTATAGCTTTCGTTCTTGGCCTCCAAATGATTAAAATGTTTGTAGGTTGTAAATATTCATGAATGGTGACCTCCATGCCACAATGAGAAAACTTGAGACACTAATGCAATGTTGAAAGGATTGTATGAATTTCATGTATCCAAGGTCTACCCAAGAGTAAATTTTATGACAAATCTAGGTCTAACACATTGCATAATGTATCATGAGTCAAAGGCCCAATAGTAACTGATAAGATAATGGTTCCTTGTGATTCTTGATCTTCATTATCATAGGCCTTTATTGTGATGTTTTTTTACTAGAGATCGGTTATTGTGTATCTGAGAATCTCGACGAGCTTTAGTGACATAATATTTAGGACTGATCCATTGTTTATGAGTAGACACTTCACATTATGTCATATGATGACAACTTTGATGAATAATGGATTATTATGGAGAGTGCCAAGGGATGACATATCACTTTGGTTGAAGGATAACTGATGGTTTGGGGCTAGATGTCCAACCAAAGCTTGGATTTACCTGGGGATATGTCAGTGGGAACTTGGGATTAGCTAAGTAACTTTGTTAATATGTTATTATGGATAGTTGATGTACACATCAAATCCAAAATGGAAAATTTTGTTGGCATCTTTTGAATTTGTTCCACAATATCAAATGTTTTTTCCTTCACAAAGGTAAATGGCTTGTTCTTAACTAGAATGGTGGGTTGGATGGGTGCAATGGTAGATGGTTTTGGGTTTGGGATTGCAATATTTGACCATTGAGTTGTGATTACACAATTAATATTAGATACAAGACCATTTTTGCTAGTAAATGATGGTGGTGAGGGGCCAGATACGATAAGTCTTGGTTGTCAGTGCACTTTTATGTGGTCATCGAGAAAGGATGAGGTATCGGTATAAGGTCCAAAAGTAATAATCCATACTTGGTAGTACACTTGTATGTGGTCCTAGGTCAAAGAATGATTGCTAGCATAGGTTGGGTATCAATATAACGTCTAAAAGTAATAATCCCTACTTGTTGGTATGCTTGTATGTGGTCTCAGGTCAAGGAATGATCGCTATCATAGGTTAAATGATTGAAATTTTTTAACAATGGTCCTATTCAGTTAGCACATGGTTTTTAATTTATGGTAATGGAATAAATTCAACCTCCCTTAAAATGGCTGATAACTTTTTTTTAGTCATGTGCAACTACGTGGTAAGTCTATCAGTTTTTATTGGCATCATTCTAGACTTGGTTATGTCTATTTGGTTGACATTATTGTTACTACTGGTGGTATTATTGTTTTTATCTCAATTGTTGATACTATTGTAGCTATTGTTTTGGCCTTTGTTATTGCTAGTTGTTGTTACTATTATGTTCTGGAAAAGTGTTCAAGTACCATGGTTCTGATTGGATGTATAAGCTATATTATCCAATTTTATCTCCCCATTTTCCAACATATTTTGAATGAGATGTTTGATTTGTATACAATGACGTAGATTATGTCCCTTAACTTGATGATATTCATAGAATTCATTTTATCTATACCAATCTAGACAAGGAATTGCCTTAGGATAATGCTTCAGAATGGGACAACTAATTAGATTAGCGATGGATAGTTTTCAAAACATGACCTCAATAGGATCTCCAAGGTTATTAGAAACTTGATGAGTAGGCCCATTTTTTCTTAGATAAGGTATTTGCAAAGGTAATGGTTGTTGCATTTATTGAGCTAGTCTAGGTTGATACAGAGGTTGCACTTGTTGATTGGGTTATTGGTGAGGAGTAATTTGCATTTTTGGCATAAACTGAGTAGATAGTGTTTAAACTATTTAGAAATTTTGCAACTTAGTTACTCCATTTCTAAAACAATTCTTGTTGCAATTAAACTGCATGGATTTTTCATAATTACTGACCTGGGCTAGTGCTGATGCTTACACTTGGATTTAGTCATGGTTTTGATTTTGGCCATTTCCTTGGTTGTAGTTCTAATTTTGATTATACAATGTAAGCTTGATGATCTCTTTGTTAATAAATTCTTTTTATATTAGCAAACCATTTTTAATGATTTCTTTAAAAGTGTGTGCACACTACATCTCCAGATGGTAAGATATATTATTGTGTAAATTTTTGTTAAACACAATGACTAATTATTTATCTGGTGAACTATATGTGAAGTGGATAGCAAGTGTTCTTCATCACTGTAGATAACTAGTGAAACTTTCATTGGCCTTTTGTTTGGCTTAAGTCAAATCTACCAATGAAATTTCATGTTTGAGATTATAGGAGAAATGTTGCACAAACTTATCCAAAAGGTCATCAAAATTAGATACTGAGTTCTTCAACAATTTTATGAACCACTCCAAAGCTTGTCCTTCTAGACTCTAAGGAAATAAAATTATGAGGTATATCTCACTATAAGCCACTGGTTGGAAAACAACAAAGAATTTGGTTAAATGGGACTTAAGGTGTCCTTTACCCTTGTATTTGTCAAACTTTGGTGGTTCTTACCCTAGAGGAAATGGTATCTGTAGATACTTCATGTTGAATGGTAAATAACACATCATCCAACTTAAAACTCTTGGTCTATTTCCCAACTTGGATGTCAAAAATTGCACCCTTCATTTATTTTAGTTCTTGTGCTAAGAAACTAGATGGAACATTGGCTTGATGTAGAGGTTGGGAAATCAAAAGCGGATTACCTTGACTAGGGTATAGTATAGGCATGGTTTATTTAAGAATGGTAGTTTGGTTATGGAATTGACCAGGAATATGTATTCATGGATTAGGATGTAATTATTGGAATTGCAGGCATTAAGGTGTGATATTCTAGTTCAGATTCAGTATATAGGCCTAGGTTTAAGGGAATTATGGTTGAGATGGAAGGATGTCACTGGGGATGAAGTATTGTCCCTACTTAGGTTGAGTAGGGACTTGATACTGACTAATAAAACCTAGATAAATAAGTGAAACTTGTGAAACAAGGCCATGCCATTGAATTTGTGTCACTTTTAGAACAAAAGGAAATTGTTGCTTGATTGGTACTTGTGGGATAGTAATACCTCTTGGTTGCACAAACACTTATTATGAAATAGATTCTTGTAGAGTGTTTGGCATTTTTTGTTGACTTATAGACATATGCTATTGATTAGATAACATTTGTGAAGGCATGCTAGTCTATGACTGAAAAGGTATACTTGTTACTAACTGATGAGGTGGAACATTGGTTACCCTCTATTGAGGTGGTGGGATGTTCGATCTCTATTTTATTGGCATATTGGAATATGCATGTTATTATGGAATTTTAGTTATCACCTACTTTGGTGGAGTAACATTCATCACATTTTGTTGAGGCAAAGCACTAGTTGTCACTTGAATACTTAATCCTTGCAGTTGTATGCTTGAAAAAGAAGCTAGTTGAGGATTAGAGCTAGCTTGTTGGGATTGGGAGGTATAATTTCCTTCCCCTTGATATTTCAAACCATTTTTGGTGTTAATTAAAGGCACTTGTTATGGACTAGTTGTTTGTGTAGTTAAACTGCTTTGGCCTGGGTTGGATGACACTTGATTATTTTCAATTATGTTTGGCATATTTGTCTGCATAGAAGTAGCAGACACTTTTTTGATGGTTGGGGAATTTAACATGTCTCTAACTAAATTTCTCTACATTAATAGGTCTATACATGAGTTTTATTAATGCATTAATTTGATTAAGACTCCTGTTAAAGGATCTAGCTTGATAAGAGGAGCATTTGACATGGTGATGTTATTGAAATTGCATGCTAAATTTAAATAGGTCTGATTTATCATTTTCATCTATATAAAGTGGTCCTACCTTTCCTATGATAAGTATAAGTGGATCTTGGTATGACATTGGCATGACTATTTGAGGATTTCCTATAGAAGCATGTTTAATGGTTTGGTTGTAAGGCATAATTGAAGGCACTCTTACTAGACTAGGTAAATTTTCATGGGGGAAGTCTACTTCAAACTTGACCCCTAAATCTATAGCTTTGATTAAAACTTTGTCCTTGTTTACAAGAAAGTGAAGATAAAAAAGTAGGGATCATATGTCAATAGAATCATAACATAGTACAATTGTTAAACTTTTTCTACAACTGATGGTACCCTATCTAGGTACTACCTTGTTTGTTCATGGTCCTAATCAAAATATGGAGGTGTTTAGCCAAATATTAAGCTAGAGGATCTTGGATTTGTTCCCCAAATTGAGTCCTGTAGGGAGGATAAGGATCTATCTAACAAACTACATCATCACCATAAGGGTCTTGAATAGAGTCATTTTGTGCAACCACATTATCATATCCTAGATTGTACATGTCTCCACTACGATTCTAGTGATACATATTAAAATCAATGATGGTTTTTTTTCAAAAAGGCTTAGGGTTCTACAAACTTTAAAAATAATGTCTAAAAGACAAATGGTTCAAACTTGGTCTAACTTGGTCGAAAAGTGGATTTGTATCTCCAAGAAGGTCTATGCTAAAACTTTTTACAAAATAATCTATCAAATTTATTACACAAAAAAGTCAAGTGGATGAAATAAAAATATAATTCCAAACTCTAGGTACAAAGTTTTTCAAACAAGTCTAATATAAGAAAACAAAATTTGTTAGGTATTTCAAATAAGGAACAAAATCGAGGCTCAAAATAGGCATGTGTTAGGTCTTTTGGAAAAGGCTCAAAATCTATACTTTTAAACAAAATAAAGTAAGAGAGTTTAATCTAACAAATCTAAAACACTTTGGCATAAACTAGGCATTCAGATGTAAATATGAACTTGGTCAATTGGTATAAGGCATGAAATAAAAGGCATATGGAAGATAGGTTATTTCTCCCAAATCCAAGCACAAACAATATTTTTCAAATTAAGTAAAGAATTAACCTAATTTACACAACCCAAAAGAGAAAGATCTATTTATAGGCCAAAATTACACAAGGCATAGTCAGACATCAATCAATGTTTGGATTTGAACTTGTTAAGGTTAAAAAACTCAATTTAGAAAACTAGGCTCCTTAAACAGACAACAAGCTAGACAAGAGATGAATGACATAAAAACACTAGGTAAATATCTCAAAAGGCATACATGACTTCAATTCTAAAATTGAAATGCAGACAGAAGGCAAATAAGTCATTGAAATGATTTAGGTAGTGTAACAACATTACTATTCTCTAAAAATATGATCCATGGTTTGTGTTGTCACCAAATCTTGTACCCTATAGGAGGGTGTTCAAACCTCCTCCATATTTATGCAACATGGGAATACTTTTAAGTATGTCAGTCTACCTATAGTAGAAGTAGACCTCTAAGTTCAAGGGCTAGCTCCCTAAATTTGCCTTTAAGTGTTTATCACTAAACTAATTATTTGATTATGGGAAAATGGACATAAGTATGCATGAAATAAATATACTCTAAGGGGGTGTTATATGAAAGGTATTTCCACAAGACCATCATACTTATTTCGTTATGAAAAAAGACCTACAAACTAGATTCAAAGTCTTAAGAGGTTCTAACATAAGTATTTCAATATAGAGGTGATATGCATGAGGAAACACAAGGTAAATGAACTAGAGGGAATATTCCATACTCTAAGGACAATTATACACTTGAAAGGAACCTAACACACTAGCTACACTCTATATGATCTTTTAGAATAGGAACTCTTGCATAAACATGACAGGATAAAGAGAAGAAAGGATAAGGGATTATCACTTAACATCAGCATACATCACTTTACATACTTAGAAAAAATATTCATGGACTCCAAACCAAATTTCATTTATTTTTCAAAGGTAAAATATAAAATCTATCTAGTAAATATTCACCATACATGGAGTGGAATTAGTCTACAAGAGCCAAAATGGCTGCTACTTATAGAATTTGAGACACGAGAGAGGAGAAAGAAGTCCAAGAGTCACTAGAACATATGTTAGGTTGAGATGAGGAGTTACATATATAGGATAAAGGAATTTTGAATATACCATTCAATTTATTCTTAGATAAATGTCCCTCAAATCATGAAACTCTCGAAATGTGGCATAAGATTCTTCATTTGATTGCCTATAAAATGCCTTCATCATTTGACCTATCATGAGTGATCCACATCAGAATAGGGATATATAAGATGATTGAAATATGAGGGAGCGGTTATAAAAATTCTCAAACATATATTATAGGTGTCCCTAATCATTAATATTCTTTTATCCAAGTGTTATCACTGCCTATAGTCATAATCACTCCTCATTCACTCACCTCTCACACTTGGCACCAAATTTGTCTTTATTTTTCCAATCCAATACATACATAAGAGTGTATGAAACTTTTAAAGAGCCCTCATTCCTTTATATACATTAGGTAGACCTTAAAATTCCCCCCACTTAGAGTTTTCACCTTCTTACTTACTTGTTCACTATGCCAGTTTGGACTAGCTAAGATGAAGGTACTTGTAGAAGCACTTGTAAGCTTTATTGAAGCAATAAATGGAAATTTAAGGTTATTTTAGGTCCAAAAATATCTCCCAAAGTTACTTATATCTCTTGAGTCTCCCTTGAACCTACACAATATACAAATATATCAAGAAAATTGCTTTAGCACCCTATCCATACAAATAGGGTACAACTCAACTTAGTGTAAAGGAGATCTGGGGAGTCCTTTATAATCTCAAATTCATATCCTCATCAAAATATACCCCTTAGATGCTTTTTATTCCTAATATTTCCCATCGGGTCACTACTAAGGGTTTTGGAGGGGTCATAGATGTTTGGCCCTTAAGGATTGTTCATACAATCTTGACGTCCAATCTTCTAAAAAATTCCACTAAATCATTTCTTGTGACCCTCCTCAACATATCCAAATTCCTTAGGTTCCCATGTTATATGTTTGTGTAGTTACAAGTCTTCAAAGTTTACCTCTCGAGTCATTTCATGCATTCTGTACTGGCCTGAGTTGGTCTGGGCCAAAATATGGTTTCTCTATGACTTCACCTATATGCCAAATTTTCTATCATAATTTATATCTCTCTATAAAGGTGTTTCAATTCCATACAATTCTCATATGAAGTTAGAAAATAGATTACACCCCTTTTAGGCATGAGACCTAGACTAAGCCTAATAAGCTTAGTCTATGTTTTTCTCATCATCACCACCTATGAGTGTTTGGTCATGTTTTTGGATCTTATTTATTTTTTTCATTATTAATTTATCTCTCTACACCTTATTTTCAATGCTTATACACATCTATATGCATCTTATAAACCTACCTACCTCCACCTATAAAATTCTTATTTTCTTGGAGTGCCCTTTATCTGAGATAAAACAGAGGATATCTCCCCTATCTATTTAGGAAAAATAATGATATGGGTATCTTGGTTTGGTATTGGAGACCATTTTTGATTGATTTAAAAGTTTTTTCACACCCCTAGCATCTCTAAGTATCATAGAACTCATGGCAGACTTATTGAGCATCATTGACTGTGTAGGATTTCAAATATGGATTGTAGGTTTCATGAAAACCAACTTTGGTCATGTTTAAAAGGTATATAATTTATTTAAGGATCCTATGAAAGGTATAAAATACTCCCAAATTTTATTAATCTTCTCAATAAACACCTTCTATTTGATAGACCTAGTTAACCAGTCCATTATGCACTATATTCTCACTCAGAAGAGAGGTGTCTGTACATGTCTAATACATGGTCAAACCTTAGATCATGCAAAAATATCATATTTAAAGTCCTTTAGTGTTTTAATATGGTTTATTTTTCCCACACCATGATTTAAGTTAGGCCTCACACACAACTTGTTAGGTCCAATATGTATAGTTACCCTACAACCAACCTGCATGTGCTAATTTGTGACCAAGAATAGGCCTATAGGCTATTTTAAATCCCTCACAATGTTTTTCAAGAAATTAGTGCCATATGTATTCAAAGTGAGTCATTTATATGCAAGTTATACCTCTAATATATGTCATAGAATGATAAGGTTATTTGTACCCCATCAATGCAGAGAACATTAACATTCTACAATGAAAAGACACATAGAATGAAATGCCTTTATAATCATATTCACTTGACCAAACAAAAATTTATCCTACTAACCCACTTAATTTACACTTGTATTTCATAATGGAGACATTATATCAGTTGTCATCTTGAAAATGTCTCATCATGAAAATGTTAAAAGAATGGACAGGTCTCTATTCTGAGGGATTAAGGTAACTTGTCCCTAAATTCCTTTTTCAATAAATGCATTTGACTCTCAAGTCTACCTTTCAATCCATGACCTCATTTTTTATTTTTATTGTATCTCTGACTCCTCAATACCTTAAATAAACTCTAAAACATGTTCAAAATCTTCCCTTAACACCTTCAAGCTTTTGTGGGAACCACCTATAGGTGGACATTTATAGATGGGATTATAAAGGTATGGTATGAGGTGTATGTATGATAAATTTGTTTCACAATCAATATTATACCTCCATTATTTATGTTATGGATCTCTTATATGTCTCCAAAATTGGTGAAGTTCATAAACTAGTTCAAACACTCACCTTACAACCTTACAAACCTCTGTGGAGATCGATGGATGTATATGAAGATGTGAAATAGGGAAATGAGAAGAAAATATAGATATATGCATAGTGAATGATATTATGGCTCATATTAGACCTTATAAACTTTTATAAATGGATTATTTTCACATTGAATTGATTTAAAACAATTTAATTCTTCCTTACAACATGTTCATTCTCTTGTGAAACACTTGTAGATGCACTTGTAGTAGTAGACAATGAAATGGATTGGAATATGAACAATATGAATGATGTATATCCCTAAAACCAATCTTATATCCTATACAAATTCTCACATGGATACTTCCAACCTTGAGGAACTTGAAATTGGCTATAATGGCTCCATTCAATATGATTACTCTGCTATAAGGCACATGTATGTGTTCATCAATGGAAGAGGACTGTGTGTAGAAAAGAATAACTCGTAACATGCTTCACAAGTCATTGGAGTGAATTAGCTTAATTTTTGTTGTTCAAGAGTGTGCATAAACTCTCAAAAGACTTCATTACCTCTCCATGAACATTCTCAACATTTAAAAATACCTTACTTAGTTGATTGTGTATGATAGTCATACGAGAAAGTCTGACTGTGTTGGAGGTCGACTAAAACTCTATTGATGGTCTCCTTTGAGAAAGAGTTTGAAAGGAGAGGTGGATACAAAGACATGGAAACATGAGGTAAAACATATCACCATTATCTAGAGCCACCACAAGGACATGAAAACTTTGCAAATGGTGAAAACTCATTTTCAACACAACAAAGTGGCCTTACTTGAAACTTTGAGATATTTGAATTATAAAATCAAATCCAAAAATGAAAAAGAATCTATAAACCATGAATTAAATAGGTCACATCCTTTGGAATAAATTTCACCGATTCGATTGTATGAACTTGCTCATATAAGAGGAAAACCTACGAGGTATGTGAAACAACATGTAGAAATATATAGTCAACTTCTTAATCATGGTTCATAAATCATAAGTGACCAATCCTATAAATACTACCATGAAATGGAATTGTACTAAGTGTAATATCACCCTAAAAGAGAATTTGATCTAAAACCTCTGCTAGTGGCCATACCAATATGAAACATGTTGACTAGTTATGCATGTCTAATGGAGTGATGGAAGAGTAGAATGGTTTTTGGAAAATTTTTGGAATTTAAAATCTGATAAAGTGTGGATATAAGTCTAGGGGAGTTGAAGAGTCATGCCATAATCCTGCCACACATGTCACACTCCTCTAGAGGCCATACAACTTCCAAAACTACCACTTTATTCTTGTTTCAACATAATACCTACAAGTTTCAGTTAGGGAATGAAAATGAATGACATTATCTAACATTATGGATGTTTTAAGATATTTTAGAACACTTGGACAACTATGGAAACTATACAACCATCACAAATAGCTCTAATATGCACTTTAAGTGACATATAATGACTTAGTAATGAAATTGACTATGACCAAGGTGATGACACATTAAATGACATAAAATAAGGCCATGAAAAATACTATAGGACTCTAATATACCCCTATACAAGTTTTGGACTATAGGGGTTGACCTATTTCAACTTAAGGTCAAAATAGTCAACATTATTAGTGATTTCTAGGGGTGGTATGTTTGTTATGCCCAAGACTAGTAGCCTTTTCTTATTAATTGGGATATAGAGCCACCTATGCATAGGTATGATACTAAATTTTCATTTGAAACATACCAAAACATAATAAACAACAATAACAAGACATAAAACAACACACAACACACTTGTGCTTCATGAGCACTTATGGAACACACACACACAAACCAAACTAACTAACTCAAACACAAACTAATCTAAAAGAAACTCCTCCTCCTGGGTCAAAGGGTAAGTTTTAAACTTCTCTTGCTCCATTAAATGAAGGAATGAAAGATGCATGTGGATTTTTGATCCTAGGCATTGATGCCTCCATCTTCTTCATGGTGTTTTCCAACCTCATTGACATGATGTTCAATGAAATAAAAGTAGATACAACCAAATCATCTATGGATATGAACTCTTCTTACATCTCAGTAGCCCAAACTTTATAATATGACTCTTTAAATATAGCCTCCAATGGTGGTTCAACAAGGCATACCTTTTTATTTTCCATGGTTTTCTCAATAATATTAGGTTTCCTCTCAATTGTAAGTTTTTCAAAATAATCAAGGAGCTCCACATAGTCCACTCAATATTGGTCATTGTCTTCCATGGAAAATGATTTCTCCACCTCGTCATGTGCTTGTACCTTAAATTTTAAAAGTTATTCAATCTCTTGAAAGAGTTTCATTTGTTTCTGCTAATCGTCCTTGTTCTCCTTGTCATCTAGAACCACCACCTCTTCAACCTTATCTTCTTGATGTATGAAGTCATCAAGTTGCTCCTCTTTATGATCCAATGCATCTGAGGGTGGTTCCACATTAGGATGAGGTATGGGTACTCTTAAAGGAATACATTTTCTTCCTTTATCTCATGAGACTCTTCTAGGACTAGACCTTCTTGAGGAATGACTTGAAGTTCACCTTCATTATTGATAGCACACTTAACTTCATTCTTGGGATGAATATCAACAACCTCATGATCAGGTGTATACTCCTTATGAGAAGAAGTTGAATCATTTAGCTACTCAAACACTTGATTTATGGAATGAAACTTTTTTCATAGGGCTTCCTCCTTATGACTACCATGTTCAAGACCTTATTCATCATGGACAATTGATATAGGGTCTTTGATGTTGTCCTCTTCACTCAAGAAGATGGGATTGCATTTGTGTTCACCAAGGGGAGTCCCTGTGGTGATTTCCTCTTCATATCTACTCATGACATCTTCTTGATTAGCTATATCCTTGACATTCTCCTCTTCACTTGATTCCCTCAAGATGGGCTCCTTTTCAAGAAGGGGTGAGGTTAAAGGTTGATGGATAGGCTAATGAGTTGGAGGTGATGAATGCAATGTGATGGAGGGATTATGAATTCAAGATGGATATGAGGTTTATTAAAGGGATAGCGAATGGATTTAGGAAAGAGGACTTCACTAGTAAGCTCATGGGGAAGTGATAATTTGGGTTGTTTAGAAGGAAAAAACCTATATCAACAAAAGTTTCTCCTTGCCAATAGCCTCCTTGAGGCTCTTCAACAACAACATATTCATTCTTAAGTATTTTGACTTCCCACAACCATAGCCTATCTATTAAGCATTGAAGACACTTCTTTACAAAGTCTAGATGTTCTTTTATACCCCATTGAGTTTCATCTTCAACTCATTAGGAAGCACATTAAACTCATTATCCCATGTTCCCATATTATCTTCACTATCTAGCCATTCTGGTCTGAGTGCCAAGAATGATTTGACATGAGATGGCACTGATGGAGAAGGCAAAGGGTAAAGATGAGGATTGAGGCTAGCTTTATGTTGTTGGATTTGAGTTTCTAAGAATTTATACCTTGTCTTGTAATATCTTTATGTAAAATCAATGGAATTATTTGATTCCTCATGACAAGACTCATACTAATCCTTTTCAGGTTGATAGGCTTCATGATATGGTTGGTAAGGGTCATATTGGGATTGATAGGAAGTCATTTATTGATAGCCTTATTTATAACCTTCCTCATAGGGTTATCCAACAACATGATTTCCATATGAAGAAGGAAATGGAGGACCATGGGGATACCATGGATCATAGGATTGGTAGCCATTTTTATAGGACTATTGAGGGGTATAACATGGTTCATAACAAGGTTAATAGGGAGGTTCATAGTAGGGATATTCACCATAACTATTCATATCAACCACATAGGTCAAAGGAAACACAATAACTAATCAAAATATTCAATAAGAAATACTTGGGATGCTTATAAATGAAAAATTTAAGTCAGATTCACCATTGGTGCTATCTTGATTTCTTCCAAAATCTAATTAGAGAAAACACATGCCAAAAATCTTTCCACTCTCTTGGACCTTGGTCCCACTGGATGTGTTAGAACTGTTATCACTAAATCTTGAACCATAGAGAATGGTGTTCAATCATCCTCCATATTTGGGAAACATGGGAATACTTATAGTTATGTGAGTTTACCTATAGTATAAGTAGACCTCTAGGTTTAAGGGTTAGCTCTCTGAATTTTCCTTAAAGTGCTTATCACTAAACTAACTATTTGATTATGGGAAAAAGGATAGAAGTATGCATGAAATAAATCTAATTTAAGGGAATGATACAAAAAAATATTTACATAATACCAACATACTTCTTTCACTAAGAAATAAGACCTACAAACTAGTTTCAAGGACTTAAGAGGTTCAAACATAAGTGTTTCAATATAGAGGTGATATGCATGAGGCAACACAAGGTAAGTTAACTAGAGGGAAAATTTCACACTCAAAGGATAATTATATACTTTAAATGATCCTAACACGCTATCTACACTCTATATGACCTGTTAGAATAGGAACTCTTGCATAAACATGCGAGGCTAAGGAGAAGCAAGGATAAAGTATTGTCACTTAACATCACCATACATCACTTTGCATGATTAGACAAAAATGTTCATGAAATCAAAATTAGATTGAAGTTATTGTTCAAATGCAAATTTTAACATCAAACCAACAAGGCTCCATCATACATGGAGTGGAATTAGTGTACAAAAACCAAAATGGCTACCTACTTATAGAAATTGAGAGAGGAGAGAGGAGAAAGAAGTCCAAGAGTCACTAGAACATGTGTCAATTTGAGAGGAGGAGTTACATATATAAGATAAAGGAATATGGAATAGACCATGTAAGGTATACTTAGACAACTATCCTTTAAATCATGAAACTCCTAAAATGTGGTGTAGGACTCTTCATTTGCTTGCCTACAAACTGCCCTCATCATTTGACCTTCCATGAGTGATCCATAGTAGACTATGCATATATGAGATGATTTAAATATGAGTTATGGGTTATAAAAATTCTCCAAAATGCATTGTAGGTGTCCCTAATCATCAATATTTTTCTAGACAAGTTTTCTCACTACCTGCAATCACAATCACTCCTCATTCAGTCACCTCTCACACTTGGCACCAAAGTTGTCTTCAATTATCTAATAAAATACATAAATATTAGTGTATGAAACTTTTAAAGAGCCCTCATGCCATTAGATACATTAGGAAGACCTTAAAATTTCCCCCACTCGGAGTTTTCACCTTCTTACTTACTTGTTCACTATGCCAGTTTGGACTGGGTAAGATGAATGTACTTATGGAGGCACTTGTAAGATTTGACAAAGAAATACATGGAAATTAAAGTTTATTTTAAGTCCCAACATATATAATAAAGTGACCTACATCTCTTGAATCTCCCTTAAACCTACATAATACACAAATATATCAAGAAAATCCATTTAACACCATGTCCATATAAATAGGGTACAACTGAAATTGGTGGGAAGGAGATTTGGGGAGTCTTATACTAGATCAAAGTCATTTCACATTAAAACTATCCACCTTAAATGTTTTTCCTTCCTCATCTTTCCCATCAGGTCACTACTAAGGCTTTTGGAGGGTTTTTAGACATTTTGGCCTTAAGGATTGTTCATACAATCCTGATGTCTAGTCTTTTGAAAAATTACACTAAAATCTTTATTTTTACCCTCCTCAACATCTCCCAACTCCTTAGGTTCCCATGATAGATTACTGTACAGTTACAAGTCTTCAAAGTTGACCTCTTGACTCTTTTCATGCATTATGCATAGGTCTAAGTTGGTCTGTGCTAAAATATGGTTTATTTTTGACTTCACCTATACACCAATTGTTATATCATAATTAATATCTCTCTATAAAGGTGGTTCACTACCATACAATGATCATATTATGTTATAAAAGAGATTACACCCCTTTTAGCCACGAGACCTAGACTAAGCCTAATAGGCTCAGTCTGTGATTTGATCACCACCACATCTAAGTGGTTGGTCATGTTTTTGGGATATTATTTATGTTTTTAAATAATTAATACATCTCTATACACCTTATTTTTTAATTCTTACACACCTATATTCATATGTTTTACACCTACTTACCTCTGCTTGCAAACTTCTTGTTTTCTTGGAGTACCCTCTGTTTGAGACAAAATAGAGGGTATCTCCCCTATTTTTTTAGGAAAAAAATGATATATGGATCTCATTTGGGTCTTGGAGACCCTATTTTATTTATTTTAAATTTGGGTCACACTCCTAACATCTCCAAGTGTTATAGAACTCATGGTAGACTTATTGAGCATCATTGACTTTGTAAGATTTTGAATATGGACTATAGATTTCATGAAAACAAAATTTGGACCTATTTATGATGTGATAAGAATGATTTATAAGGTATATAATTTCCTTAATAATCCTCTCAAAGGTATTTAATACTCCCAACCTTTGCCAAAATTCTCAATAAACACCTTTTATTTGACAAACCTAGTTGACCAGTCTACTATGCACTATATTCTCACTCAGAAGAGAGGTGCCTGTAGGTGTCTACTACATGGTTAGACCTTGGATCATGCCACAATATCATTCTTGAATTCATTTATGATTATAATATGGTTGAGTTTTCCAACACCATGCTTTAATTTATGCCTCACACATAACCTAATAGGTCCAATCTATATATAGTTACCCTACAATCAACCTATAGGTGTTAATTTGTGACCAAGAGGAGGTATGTAGGTTGTGATATGTTGGAGACTTCACTCTTAAATTCATCTCAATGTTTTTCAATCCATTAGTGTCATTTTTCTTCAAAGGGAGTCATTTATATGCAAGTTATACCTCTATTAGGTATCATATCATGATAAGGTTATTTGGACTCCATCATTATAGAGAACATTAAAATTCTATAGTGAAAAGATGCATAAAATGAGAGGCATTTAGCATCATATTCACTTAATGAAATAAACATTTATCCTAAAAACTTAATTAACTTAAACTTGGACTACATAATGGAGACATTAGATCAATTGACATCTTCAAAATGCCTCATCATGAAAATGTTAAAAGAATGGCCAGGTCTCTATTCAGAGGGATTAAGGTAACGTGTCCGTGAATTCATTTTTAAACAAATGCATATGACTATCAAGTCTTGTTTTCACTCCATGACCTCATTTTTTATAGTTATTAAATCTATAACTCCTCAAGACCTTAAGGAAACTCTACAACATGTTCAAAATCTTCCCTTAACACCTTCAAGCTTCTTTGGGAGCCACCTGTAGGTGGAAATTTTTAAATGGTATTATAAAGGTATGTCATGAGGTCTATGCATGATGAACTATTTTAAAAATCAATATTAGACCTCCATTATTGATTTTATGAATCTCTTCCATGTCTTCAAACTTGGTAAAGTTCATAAACTAGTTCAAACACTCACCTTATGATCTTATAGACCTCTATGGAGACCTATGGGTGCACACGAAGGTGTGACATAGGGTAATGAGAAGTAAATATGGATAGATGCATAGTGAATGATCTTATCTCCCATATTAGACATTATCAACTATTCTAAATGTAATCTTTTCACCTTTAGTTACTTCAAACCAATTGAATTCTTCCTTATAATGTGTTTATTCTCTTTTGAAACACCTGCAGATGCACTTGCAGTAGCAGACAAGGCAATGGATTGGAATATGAATAATATGAATGGTTTATATCCCTAAAACTAGTCTTAGATCCTCTACCTATTCTCACATGGATCCTTCTAACCTTGAATAACTTGAAACCAGCTATAATTACTCCATTCAACATGATTATTTTGTTATAAGGCACCTATATGTGTTCATCAATGGCAAAGGACTGTGTGTAGAAAAGAATAACTTGCCACATGCTATCACATTTCATTGGAGTGACTTAGATAGAATTTTATTATTCAAGAGTGTTCCTAAACTCTCAAAATACTTCATTACCTCTCCATGAACATTCTCAACATTTCAAAATACCTCACTTAGTTGACTGTGTATGACAGTCATACATGAAAGTTTGATTGTGTTGGAGGTTGACTAAAACTCTATTGATGTTCTCCTTTGAGATTGAGTTTGAAAGGAGAGGTGGATTCCAAGACATGGAAACATTAGGTAAAACATATCACCATTCTATGGAGCCACCACAAGGACATGAAAACTCTTTAAAAAGTTGATTTAACTTTTTGGGTAATATTGGAGTTTTATTCCTATTTTAGTTAAAGTATGGGTTAATTAAATCAGTAAAGAATATTGAAATAATTATAGTCCTAATTTGTATAATTTAATTGACTTTTGAACCTTTATAAAAATAACAATAAATGTGAATAAAATAAGACTTAGCCAAAAATAGGTTGAAATGAATGATATAGGGTCTAAAACTGGCTATGCAGGACTAGGATAGTGTCACAAATTAGAATATAGATTTCATTTAGTGAAATTATAGGACCAAAAAAAATAAGACACTCTAGGGTCTAGCACTATTGTCCACTTATTCCATTATTATCCAAACTAGTCATAGAGATTTGAGTTTTCTAGGTTTTATTCACTATCCCTGTGTGAGTCATCCTGTGAAGTCTCAAGTGCTTAATTTCAATAGAACTCCTTATAGAGATGATTTAATATTAAAAAACATTTACCTTCATTAAACTTGATAAACATTAGAAAGAGGGGAGTTAGTGTGTGTAAGATGCACTAAACATGTGATCCATACCCCGTGTGTGGGCACACTGCCTACATACTAATACTTTGAAGAGGTATCAAGCCATATGTAGAATCCCACATAAATATGCTTTGTTCAATAGTGTAATGTAGATGAAAAATGTCAAATTAAGAGTGTTTGAGGTGAATAAGTACTGGTGTAAGAGTTTGAATATGCTTGCAGCTATGTTGGGTGACTATATGTAGAGAATTGGGAAATTCACTTGTATTCTTGCTTGTTTTGTAAAATTTGTCACCCCCTTTTGTAAATGACCTTAGATGGAATTTTATAGGGAACTATTGATCATGGGTTAGATGTATTCATGCTAGGATGATGTGATGAAGGATATGATTAGGATGAAAATGATTATTTGGGCTCAAAATACAATTAGATAGGAACACCAAAAATAAGACACCCTAGGGTCTAGTACTATAGTCCACATATGGTGCTCCTATCCTATAGGTTTTGGAATTGGGGAATAGAATTGACCTTGAAAATAGAGTTTTTTTGAGCTGTAATGATCATTTGGAAGACTATAGATGACTAGGAATAAGCAAAAAGGTACCTAGGAGGGTCATAACAACATGAAAAGAGGAGCTATGGCAAGGATGTCATAAAACACACTCAAATGACCAATTTGGACATTTTATATGATAAAGGAAAAATATAAAGTGTGCCTGAACTTACTTGCAAGGGTGAAGCCCATGAAGTTGTGTGATGCTAAGTGTACATAGAGAGAGCACATTTTGAAGTGTAAATTTGCAAGACAAAAAAAGAGTATATTGGTTCTTACTAGACATTTTATGTCTAAAATAAGAGTGTTAAAAATCTAGGTATAAGACAAGAAGAGAAAGGAATGACTACACCTCATTAGGTATGTAATGAACCAAGAGTAATATTGTGAATGGAGTTGAGTGCTCAATTCCACAAGTATGGCTCAAGAATACAAAGGCTAGCCCTTTGGCTCCATAATTGCCCAATATGTAGTGAAGCTATGTGATTATGTGTGTGTTTATCAATGTTTTGACTATGTGTCCAATCCCTCTGAGTAGGTGGCTCAATATTACAAAGGTTAGAGAGACCTTTGGATCCATCATTGCCCACTAGTTAAATATATATACTCATACTAATATGGATGTGCATCATATGATATGGCTCTTAAAGCCCATGAATGATTTAAAATCTAATAATGTGGCATGGATAATCTAATGTGTATTGGAAACTAGGCCAATCTTGGCCATTTTGAAAGGTAGAGATTAGGATTGTATGAAAACCACTCCAAAAAATAGGAACTAGATTTATGTGGAAGCCACTTGGGAATGATTCCAACCACCTATAGATAGACTAAGGCATGCAACTACTAAGAATGCCTAGGTAATGTACTAAACTCAGAAAGGAAGGAAAGACAATGTGTCATGCACATTACCCCTAATCACTGGTGTCTATAACATGGATTCTGATTTGGAAGTTATATGAACTTCCCTATCTAAATGTGAAAAAATTATAACCAAACTTACCTTTCTATCTATTTATAGAAAATTTGGGGGTTTTGTTGTTTGGATAAGAATGCTAAAAATATGACACCTTGGTGTCTAGTGCTGTTGTCTAGGTTTGACCCTCTAGTCCTTTGCTAATTTAGATGATTATTCTAGAATCATCACTATTTTTCTAGTCTATTCTACCTATTTTAATCTTTGATTGCTATTCTAAGTGTTCTAAAAACTGATTTTTGATCGTTAGAGGGCTATGATATCTATGACAAAATCCCTAATTGTTACCCACTCTTATGAGTGTAGGAATGAAGACCCTACAATGATTGTCCTCAAAATAAAGAGGGTTGCAAGTGTGTTATGCTACAAAATACATGATATAGTAGTGATAATCGAAAGGATGTCTCAATATATAGCATAGTTTGTATTGGATATGGCTAGATCAATAGGGGTATGCCTAGATAGATGTAAAAATGTAATAACATGTTCAATATACTGAACTAAAACTAGAAGTTTGGTTAGTTTTTAGTTGTTAGTTGTCAAGGAGGGATGGAACATGATTTCCATTATGGCATCCAATAAATCAAGGTGATTCATGATGTGGATCATCGCATTGCAAATAGTTGAGAAGCAAAAAAAACAAACAAGCATGAATAGTAAGAAGTAAGAAGCATACAAGAATAGACAAGGGGATTAAAAAACAAGGGACATGGATACATGTCACTCAAATTCCATATACACATATAATTAAAAATAACCAAGATTGGCACAAGGGCCACAAACACATAGAAGAGTACAAACAAAAGACATTGGCAAATGTCCTAAGACACACATAAGAGATAAAACAAGAGTTGAGAAACACAATCACATCTAGATACTCAAAGTAGGAAAGGAAGGCATGTAAATTTTGGAAATACAATTAAATATAACTAATCAAAGCAAAAAATGAAAGTATGCAAGACATGTAGTACAAGACTAGGTAGATGCTAAGAAATACACAAGTGCTCTATACTAGTGTCAATAGAATAATTTGTGTAAGCTAGTGAGTAATGTACATCATCATGATACTTATTTGTTTATGGTGTAGGAATGACATAAATTGGATGGTGTAGTCATGTAGAAGATGCCCCTAGTGGGTAGATATATTGATGTATGTCTTGAATGTATGAATTAGGATGCCCCATCAATGGGTAGAGTGAAGTAATCAAGGATCTAGATGTCACTACACACACTCAAAGAAAATCAAGTGAAGCATGGTAATATAGACAAATCAACATACAATAGCATATAATAGAAAAACATAAGTCTATCATGTTATAAGAAATGTAAAGCATGGATAATGCATACAATTGAAATGTTTTTGGTGTTTTTGATTTATTTGAATGCTTTTTATATTTTTATATTTGTATTATTTTTTATACTTTCATATATAAACTATGTACAATCAATCATAAGGAAGTTATGTAAAATAATTTGAAAATAAGCTATGTACATGTAACTGAGAATAAATTATACTAATCGATGAGTCTCATAATAGACTCCCTATCATGGTGTCCTTTATCAATGAGAGGGATCATGTGTGATCATGAAGCATGATGGAAATGCTGAGACTATGGCTTTGAAAGCTATGTATGTTCTAAAATATCCATAATGAAAATTGACTATGGTGTCCCCCTATAACTCTGAGAAGTGGATGCAATTATGGGGCTTTTAGATACCCATCTAGTAGTAGAGGAATCTCTCTAAATATGTACGTGTAGAGGCATGAGACCTTAATGATACTACCTTAGGTATGAGCAATGTAGTTGTAAACTATCTAGAGTCCTAAGGCTATTGTTGATATAATGGTCACTCTAAGAGAGGCCTCTATGGAAGTGTATGAACTCTCTGTGCTGGCAAGGAAGGCCTCAACTATGACTGAATCTGAACTAGAGGAAGAACTATAACTAGTGGAGGAGCTAGAACTATTAACTATAAAGTAGGAGATGGATCTGAAGTGGGGAGTGGTAACTCATACATAATTCCACCAACTATAACAACCTAATTATCATGAATGAATTTTATGCATTTGTGAACTATAGAAGGAGCTGCCCAAAGTTTCTAAATCTATGGTCAACCAAGTAACATATCAAAGACTCTTGCACTAGAAAAAATAGTGATTGGTGTGGCCACATGTGTTGGACTAAATTTTAAAGGAATTACAATCTCACCTAATTAAATTTTTATGTGCCCAATAAGTCCACTGATAATTATGTCCATCAAGGTAATATCCTACTTTGAATACCCCAAATGCTCCATTAATGTCATAATACACATGTTCAAAATGGATCCATTGTCTATGAGAACATTATGAATGGGATGATTATTAATGTAAGTTCTGATAGAGAGTGAATGGTAGTTTGAATCATCCTTAACTATCTTCTGATCTAAGAAGGAGATGGAAGGTCTATATGGAACTCTAGAATTATACACACCAATCATGTTTCTCAAAGGATATGTTCCAAGTGAAGGTGCCTGATATGTAGTTGGTGGAGGGTGTGCATGATATGCATGATGAACACCTGATGTATTCCCTATCTCCTATTTAGAGTGTTGTGGGAAAGGATCTAAGAAAAATTTTAGAACCTTGTCCTATGTTTGTTTTTCCTAAGGAGGCTCAACTAGAGTTCCAAGATCAATAAGGTTTCCATCTAACAAGTCATGTATCTTATGTTGTAAACTGATGAATTTATTCATTGTGTGGATTGGTGCCTTGTGAAAATTGTAGAATGCATTATGATCATATCCACATGGAAGAGGATTTGTTGTATCAAGTTCCCAAATAGGAGGGAGAGATATGATATTGCATTCCAATAGCTGCTATAAGACTTTCGATGGAGATACTGGTATGATTGTGTACTTGAGTTTTCCCATTCAAATGAGTTTGACTTCCCTTTCCTTTAGTGTATGACATAACTCAGTGAAGGAAGAAAACATTTTGAACATTATTGATTCATGCAAAGCTGGTAGAAGACTCTATTTGAAGAGGTATTGTAATTCTTGATCGACCATGGGGCTAGTCATTTTATTCAAGATAGTCTTATATCAAAGAACATAATCTATGAGATGTTCATTTGACCTTTATTTCTATTGCGAAACTTGGGCATAAGAAACCTTGTCACCTATGTTAATGCTGAAGTGAGCTAGGAATATGTCAGCTAAAGAATTGAATGCATTGGCAATTGATTTAGTAAACTATAGAACTATTGTAGAGTATATTCCTTTAGACTTCATGGAAATAACTTGGTTAGTAACCAATCATTTGATATCTAGTCTAAGCATTCTTTGTGAAAAGCTCTCAAGTGTGTCACTAGATCACCCTTGCCATCATATAGAGTGAGCTTAGGTTGAACAAAACCTAGTGGTAAGGGTGTAGAATCAATATGACATGCCAATGGTGTAGGAAGTAGAACAAAAGAATCCAAATCTTGTGTAGGTCTAGAGGCACCTTACTCAAAATGTAGCACCTTGGATTGAAGATATTGTATCTCTTGCACAAGGGCAACCACATCAGGAGATAAAGATGTACTAGCCATAACTTGTGGTACCTCATATGAAGGTTGGGCTGCTATAGGGGGTTGTTGAGACATAATTGCCCCCATAGTGTTATTTACAACTCGCTATTTTATGGTTTGAGAGGATTAACCATTGTTCACTTTTTGTTGTTCTTCTTGTAGTATTTTAAGCATGTCATCTTGCATATCAGGATGTTTAGTTAAAAGGTCTTAAAGTTCCCTCTTATCAGTTTCATCAAAGCTGGTATATTGGGCCATTATTAAAGTAGGAAAACAAATTAAAAATGGATTGAATTTTTTTCAATAAGTTGTAATAAGAAAAATGTGCTGAAAGGAAAGTACTGAATTAAAGAAATGTAAAGTCCTAAAAACAACAAATTGAAATATGGATAAAAATGATACGGAGCTCACAAACATGTAAGGTGATACCTCAAAAACATGGGACCTAGTAAATTCAATTAGGGTTTGAAAGAAATTATTTTCAAAATTACTAAGGTAAATTTAAAAATTTAAATATAAAATTCTAATTTAAATATTTGGTAAAAATTAAAAAAATACTAGAAGAATATCAAGACTTAGTATAGGCAACTAGGGGTTGAAATAAATTAGTTTTAAAATTAATAAGGTAAATTTAAAAATTTAAATATAAAATTATGATTTAAATATTTGAGAAAAAATAGAAAAGTATTGGAGAAATACCGAGACCTAGTATAGGCAAGTAGGGTTTGAAAGAAAATTATTTTAAAAATTACTAAGGTAATTTTAAAAATTTAAAAGTAAAATTCTAATTTAAATATTCGAGAAAAAAATTAAAAAAAATACTAAAGAAAATTTCCCTAAGGTTTCTAGGGTTTTTATGCTCAAACGAAATTAGTCAGGTTCACCAAATGATTTAACTTTTTTGGGAATATTGTATTTTTATTCCTATTTTAGTTAATTTTTGGGTTAACTAAATCAAGAAAGAATATTATAATAATTACAGTCCTAATTTGTATAATTTTATTAACTTTTGAACCTTTCTAAAAATAGCAACAAATGTGAAGAAAATAAGACTTAGCTGGAAATAGGTTAAAATGAATGATACAGGGTCTGAAACTAGTTATACATGAGTGGGACAGTGCCAAAAATCAAAAATTGGCTTTTATTCAATGAAAGGATAGGACCACTAAAAATAAGACACCTTGGGGTCTAATGTTTTTTTCCACTTATACCATTGTTGTCTAAACTAGTCATAAAGATCTATTTTTTTTTTGGTTTTATTAAATGTCCCTATGTGTATCTACTTGTGAAATATCAAGTGTTGATTATAGATGGAGTTCCTTGTAGTGCTGATTTTATCTTCATGATGCTTGATAAACTTGAGAAAGAGGGGGGTTAGTGTGTGTAAGATACACTAAACACGTGATCCACACCCCATGTGTGGGCACACTACCTACATACCAATAATCTAAAGATGGATCAAGCCATATCTAGTTCATCCACCTAAATGTGCTTTGTGTAGTAGCATAATGCAGATGTAAAATATCAAATTGAGAGTACTTAAGGTGGCTAGTGACTAGCGTAAGAGTTTAAATATGCTTACAACTATGTTGGGAGACTGTATGTAGAGAATAGGGAAATTTGTCTTAGTAGTTTTCTTTTATTCTTTCTTTCTTTGTAATATTTATCACCCCCATTGTAAATAACCTTTGGATGGAATTTTATAGGGAACTATTGATCATGGGTTAGATATATTCATGCTAGGCTAACATGATGAAGGATAGGAATCAGATGAAAATGGTTATTTGGGATCAAAATGTAATTGGATGGGAGCACTAAAAATGGGACACCCTAGGGTCTAGTGCTATAGTCTACGCATGGTGATCTTATCCTACAGGCTCAGGACCTAAGGGGATAGAATTGGCTTGGGAAATAGAGCTTGGCTGAGATAGAATGATCATCTAGAAGGCTATGAATGACTAGGAATAATAAAAAATGTACCTATGAGGGTCATAAGAGCATGCAAATAGGAGCTATGGTAAGGATGTCATAAACCACACTCAAACTACCAATTTAGACATTTTATATGACTATAATGGTGAAAACTTATCTGTGGCACAACAAAGTGCCCTTACCTATAACTTTGAGATATTTGACTTATAAACTCAAATCCAAACATTAAACCAAAGATGGAAACCATGAGGAAAATAATGCCACATCCTTTGGAATCAATTTTACCAACTAGATTATATAGAGTTTCCCATACAAGAGGAAAACCTATAGGGTATGGAAACTAACATGCAAAAATAGATGATCAAATTTTTAATCATGGTTAATAAATCAAAAGTGAAAAATATTCTAAATTGTATCATTAAATGGAAGTGTACTAAGTGTAAAATCACCCCACAAGAGCATTTGATCTGAAACCTCTCTTACTAGTCATACCAAGAAGAAACATATTGACTATTTTTGCATGTCTAGTAGAGTGATGGAAGGGCATAATAGTTTTTGGCCAATTTAGGAACTTTCAAATCTGATCAATCTTGGAGATGAGTCTATGGGAGTTGAAGAGTCATCCCATAATCCTGCCACACATGTTACACTCCTCTAGAGGTTCTGCAACTTCCAAAACTACCCAAACTACCATTTTTCTTCTTGTTTCAATGTAGTAATTGAAATTTTTAGTTAGGGACTAATAATGACTGATCACATCTAACATGATGGATGTTTTAAGATAGTTTTAAAAACTTTGACACCTAGGGAAACTATACAACCATCACAAATAGCTCTAATATGCACTTTAAGTGACATAAAATGACTTAGGAAATAAATCAGCGATGACCAAGGTGATGACACATTAAAAGAAATAAAATAAGGCCATGACACACCCTATAGGACCCTAATAGACCCATATACAAGTTTTGGACTATAGGGGGTTGACCTATTTTAACATATGGTCAAAATAGTCAATAGTTTGTTTCAAGACTCAAAGGCACAAGATTTTAAATGAATTGGGTAGTATAACAACACACTTTTCAATCAAGTGATACACAAATAAAGGATGATAAAAATACTAACACATATGTATGATGTCAAATGGGTAGTGTATCACCTCCTAAAACAAAGGAGTGATGTATAAACAAGACTCATTTTGATGTAGTAAGATAAACAAAATAGATAGTTTAGACTTAAAACCATGCAATAAACGATAAAATGACACAAACATCTAAGTGTAACATCCTAAATCCTAAAACTGACAAGGTTGAATAATACTATCAAATTCTATCAATATAATCACTCTTAAGAGGATTTTAATTATTAATCTAAAAATTAAAAGTGCATGAAAATTAGGGGATGGGGGGAGAGCATACACACATCAATCATTTTGACAATAATAAATAAATTTCAATCAAACAAGCATAAAACAAACAACTCTCAGGAGTGTGTAACTAAGTGTGAAAGTTAGTTTTATTTCACCAAATAGAGATGTGTTATGCTATTTAATCCCATTGGCATTAGTTGAAAAATTTGAAAAAAACTTTAGAAACAACTAAGGCATGAAAATAACTAAGTTGTTTTTAAACACCAAAGTCAAAGTGTGAAAGATTTAATCATTTTAATACTTGGCATTTTCGAACTTAGGACCTATAATTTTTTATAGGTTTTACTTACGTAGAAGCCAAAAGGTGAGTGAGAAAACAAAATTTTCAAATTAAATCTCAAGTTTCCTATTTTTCTATCTGAGAGAGATCGATGTTGATCCATGCAAGGATCGATGTCGATCTAAAAAAATTGACATTGGTAAACATAGAGGGTTCAACTTTGGTAGTTAGAGATCGATGTTTATTCTTGAAAAAAATAGAAAAATAGTATGGTTTTCACAAAAAGATTATTAGTGAAATGAACTTAGAACTAATGATTCTCACTAGATCCTATAAGTAAATGGCCAGTCAAACAATATTTTGATCCTCAAACATATAATTAAAAATTAAAAAACTTGATAAAAAGCCTCATGAATCATTTTAAATTCACTATCTATTATTCACATAGGGGTTGACATCTGTCAAAGAGAATTGGCATATATTATGCCAAAATCAACGTCAATTTTTATGTAAACTATGTGTTGCTAAAAATAGAATTATGTGAAAAACAATGTTAAAAATCAAATTTGAATATTCTTAAACATTAATTTGAAATATTTTAACTTTTAGATATTCACTAATTAATGTTTATAGATGTAAAAGAACTATCCATCTAGTCTTTCACAAAAAAATATCTAAAATAAATTTCTTAGCTAAATTTGGTAGAAATTCTATGACACACTCCTATAAAATGTTAGTAGTATGAAAAGTACAATGAATATGGTAAAAAACATCATAATGTATTGAAAATTTAACATGTTGACTAAAACAACAAGTGGTGCATGTGTGATTTATTTTTACTTAAAAAGGTTTGGCCATCTCAAAAAATCTTTGACTAATAGTAATTTGTGGATGTTTTTTACAAAACTTAGAGTAAAATTGTGTTTAAGTCATATCCAAGAAATGTTTCAGATGTGATTCATGATTACAAGAACCAACTCTTATTTTCACTACATCTCTTGCATTGGGTGAAACTCTTGTATTATCTTTCTAAAATTGTGCAACTAAGTCTTTCAAAGCATCATCATAACCTTGTCCTTTCATGGAAGTCTACCAGAGAATGCCCAGAGCTCTTTCATATTGGGTTCATTAAGTCATTCACATCTTGAAACTAATTTCATTAATGTTTTTATATTTATATCAAGTGTTCAACTTGTTTTTAAAATCAGACATTTTTTCCCTATTTCAACACTTACTACACAAGTTGTCATTATACGTCGAGTAGCATTACAATATTTATTGCATGATTTCAAGCATATAATATGATATGCATCATGTATATTTGCAACAATTTCATCATTTTAATCATTTTAATTATCCATGTTAGATGTTCTTAGTCCTAATGTGTACATTATGGGTCTCATCTTAACCACTTTCATCAATGAAACAAATAATTGATATCTTTGACTATCATGCTCCAATCTATGAAAGAAACTATCCCAAATTTCTTGAGTCAATATTATTGAATGGCAGTTAGACATTTTGTTATGCATTGATTTCAAAATACTTTAATCAACTTCAATTAAGTAATTATATTTCTTATGCATAATTCTTGGAGGTGTTGTTGTTGGTGAAATCCATTCAGAGGGTGTTTCAAAAACATTATATGTTTCCATGAAATTTTATTCATTGCTTGTTGCTTCTCATATGTTTCCATGAATTTTTTTTCATTGTTAATTTATTTGTTATTTGAGTCCATTAAATTTTATTCATTTTTGTGGGTAAAGTATCATGCATAGGCTCTTCATCAACATAATCAAAAACTTTAAAATTTGAATGTAAATTTCCAACATTATCTAATTTTCTATTATCAATTTCATCATAATTAAATTAATTATTGTGAATTTTACCATAATTCAATTCATTATTATAAATTTCATCATTATTAAATTGATTATTGTCAATTACCTCATTATCTAAGGCATTTGGCTCATCAGGGTTAGTGTTTGTACCTTGTTTGAAATGAATTTCTTGCATTCATACCTTGCTTTTTTCTCTCAACTCTTCTAATTGATCCAATTTTCTATTTTTCAACTTATTCCTCTCTCTTGAAAATGAAATGGATCCCATTTTGACAAAATAAACCAAGAAAGTACTTCAAATGTGGGATCCAAAAATGACTTGCAACCAAGAAAGTTCATAGAGTACACAAGAAATGTATGTGAGGATAACAATCTCGATTAGGGATAAAAATATATGTTAAAAATTGATTTTTTATTTTTTTTACTTTAAGGAATGTGTATGCATTATAGGAATGTGTACATGTTATAGGAACATGTACATGTTCCTATAACACTACATATTCCTTGAAGTATAGGCATATACTGTAAAAACAAGCAAAAAGGATCATATTTAATGCATTTTCCACTATAATACTATAATATGATGCAATAACAGTCAATAAGACTATAATATGATGCATAAATCCATAATATAATGTAATAAGACTATCAAATGTTGCAATAATGCTAGTATATCATGCAATAAGGCTCAACATGATACAATAAGACTATCATATAATGTAGTAAGACTATCTTGTGATGTAATAAGACTATCATGCAATGAAATAAGACTATCATATGATGCAATAAATATCTAATATGATGAAATTGTTTATCATATGATGTAATAAGGCTCAATATGATGCATAAATATCCAATACATGATGAAATAAGACTCTTGATAAGATTATGAAGCAATAAAACTAATGAATGATGCAATAAGGCTCAATATGTAAGAAAAAATGAGCTAAATTTGCCTAAAATCCCATCATAGGTCCTTACAAAACTAGGTGAATAATAGGTTCACAAATTGGCACTAATCATAGTCATGAATTTATGCATTTGTGATGAAATCAAGGAACTTAGGGGTTGTGTTTGTTATAAAATCAGGATTTAGGGTTAGGGTTTTAGTGTAATGGGTTTTTACATGTGTATATGTAATGAAATTAGGGTTTATGAGAATTGTACATGTATAAGTGATAAAATTTGGGTTTACGATCAAAATGTCATGAAATATAAACTAATTTAGCCCTTTCAATCACATCATAGACTCAAATTTATGTTCAATAGGTTGAAATTAGCCATATTTACACTTGTATTTGCATTTATAATTAAATGAGGGTCAATTAAGTCATACATGTTACATCTAGATTATAAAATCGGTTGGGCCATAAAGTTGGTTTAGGGATTCAATTCATGATAGATAGAATCATACTTAATTTTGTCTGAAATCATATATCATGGTCTTATAGTTATGTCAAGAAGGGGTTAAAATTGGCCTCCCATGTCTCCTCAATTGAATTGCCCCTAAAATTGAACCTTGTTGTGCCATGTGTGTACCTCATACACCCAAAAGTGTTAAAGCTATCAGAGATGCATCAAGTCCTAGAAGTTTTAGAGTTGACAATGCCCTAGGAGGCCAAATCCAGTTACATATCACCACATATACCTCATATATGCTCATCAGTGTTAGCACTATTAGAGGTGTCTGGTCCTAAAATAATTAAATAGCTCTATCAGTTCCTTGTGAGGCTAGATACACTTAGATACATGCACGTGTGTATCTTGTACACATATTTATATTATAGATCTAACTATCATTGGTCTTAGAAGCATCATATTTGTCAGAGCCTTATGATGCCCAATCCAATCAAATATTTCCACATGTGTAGGTCTAGTACACCTAGAGAAGTGTTAGAGTTTTAAGATATGCACATCTTTGATACTGAGACATGTTCCATCACCGAGCCAACTAATCCAACTAAGGCCTATTCAAAAATTTATCATACATACATTGAAGCCAATAATGTTTAAATATTGACATCAATTCAATCAACTCATGTCTATTAAATAATTCACATGATGTGAGCCTCCAACATTCTATTATTGTACAAAAATTGTCATGTAGAGCCCTTTAAGGTCCCATCTGAATTGAGCAAGCACTGAACATTATCAGTTTTCTACATGTATGTATTCAAATTATTTATATCCCTTTGCCTTGAATTACCTATAGATCCCAAAGTACATTCATATTAAGTCCTACACCTAGGAGAGAACATAATTCAACAATGGATGAGCCTCAACCTCAAATCCCAAGCTAGAGCAATAATTTTGAGACATGTACTACATTATTACAATCCACATCATAAGGTTTAAGCTCATTACAATGAAATATGAACAAAATGATTGAAGATATATATATATATATATATATATATATATATATATATATATATATATATATATATGTATATATCAAATCTTGAAACCTTCAGTGAGGGGTTACACACTAGTATTCAATTCTGATCAACCATCTAGATGAGGTGAGCAGTTCATCCTCCACATGCACAATTATTGGGTCTCTCTACTCAACATCATCCTTGAGGGGAAATAGGTCTCAAATTTAGGGGACATTGTCATAGATTTAATGTATCTTGAATAAGTTCAATAAAGTTTTATCTAGGGTAACTTATACATATGTCGTACTCAGTCAATGTCAGGTCTACACCATCCCTTAATGATTTTGAACAAATTCCCTAGTGCATTTAGATATTTTCTAAGATATACATTAATCACTATAGGCATGACATCTTAAAACACAATCTTAAAACCAAATCATCACTAATGGATACATGTGACCACTTCAAGTTTATTGAGCTCAAAACCACATCTTATATAAAATAAATCATGTACCCAAATTGACCAAAATATTTAAGAAAAACATGTACATACATTTTAGGTCCATCATCCTACTTTCGTATCTTACCATCCTAATTACATAGTAAGGTATAGAAATCTATAGTATTGATAAGCACCAAGTGTTATCTAGCATATTTTTGAGCTTGAAATTGTTGCATCCATGGTGTGACTAGGATAAGTCCCATGTCAAATACACACTCTTTAGATGACATGGAAATGGATGGAGTGGTTGATGGCTCTCCCATGTGTGATGGAGGGGTAGATGAAGGAGGTGCATAGAATGGAGGATTAACCATATTTTCACAAGAGATCTTAATTTTAGGCAAAATTTGAATAATTTATTTGAATACATTGGGGGAATCAAAATTTAATAATTGTAACAATATAAGACTCTTGTTAGACTTTAAATTGGGACCTCAAAATGCACCTATTGAATTAGATGCACTGAGTGACCTTGGAGGAAACTCAAGGGATTTTATTCAACACATTTTAGGAATGTTTTTGGGATAATCCAAGGCATGATTCATAGGTATTGGGATCCATTAGATAACATTCTTGAAATAGATATCCAAGAGATGCATTGTTACACCAAGGGCTCAATTATTATTTCCACTTAAACAATATTATCTATACTACATAGTCCAATTAAACATGTTTGTCACTTAAACAAATTAGTTTAAAATTTATAAATAAAAGGGTCTGGTCAAAGATATCAAAGAAATAACAAAATGGTAAGATAGGATTTTAGGAAAGTAGGATAATTTCAATAAGAAACATGAAATTTAAGGGCAAGTAAGATTTTAGGCAAGTAATGTGGTAAGGTATATCCTTTCCCTACTAGGGGAAAGATCCCAATAGTTGTGCATATTTCAATTGTCAAATAAGGTTTTTGTTAACAAGTGTTCTATTGATGAAACATATTGGTGTATATAAATATTAAAGTTCACTAGAAGCTGAACATGTATATCTAATACTTATTCAACATTTATTCTATAAAATTAAAAGTAACCAATCAAATCTTGACAAGTAAGAGTCAAGTATTGATACTCTAATGCACAATGATTGGTACTCTAAAGGTTATGTTTTGATCATAGGTTTAAAAAATGCATTTTATGACCTCTCATGATAAAATCACTTATATTGTCAAAAGTATAACATATTAGACCTTGAAACCTTAGTTATAAATAGTTAAGATGACATATTGAAATGGGTAATTTTTTTGAAATCTAATGTGATGTTATGGCACCTTAATTCACTATCCAAAGCTAATGGGACCTTTCCCTTATAATAAACATGAAATTTGGCATTTCCCCTCTAAGGATGCACAGTTAATGGGACCTTTCCCCCATAACAAACACAAAATTTGTTTGTTTTGTTTTATGTCAAAGAAATGCATACACATTATTTATTGCATTATATAAGGCATACGCATTATACAATGCATACACATTATACAATGCATACACATTATACAATGTGTATGTGGTATATAATGCATACTCATTATATAATGCATACATATTATTTGAATTTGAATTTAAAATGGAGCCTTTAGGCTCAGAAATGGCTTGGATTTATGAACCAAAGGCTTGGGACTGTGCATCTATAGCTGAGACTAAGAATTTTAGGAAAAAACAACAAAGTTCAACTTGAATCACCAAATACACTATGGATTTCAACATCAAAATTCAAAAAATTATTACCATTACAATGAACATGTTGTACTGTTTTGGAATGTCTGATTTTTATAATTTTTTTGGATAGTTTCAAGGTTCAAACTATATTTATTTATAACAACACCTTTTTTAGGCCACTACATGCCTCATCCATACATGCTTATTCATGTTTATCTAGTTGTTTTCGTTGATCCAAATGCAAAATAAATTATATGGTAACAAACTAAGCCTAGTTCTACATAGATTAAAAAAAAATTAGTTTTCATTTTTTTTGAGGTAGTTAGGGTTGGTCACATGAATGAATCTCCATTTTTTGTTAGTTTTAAGGATATACTTAATTGAAAAATTAATAAAAAAATATTCATCAAAAAATTATTTAAAAAAGTTCATAACACACTAGAAGATCTTATCTAAATATTCACGAGAGGGTTTCTAACAATATTTAATGATGCTCAAAAATTCAACTTTTCTTAAAAAAATAGGAGGTCCTCTTCAAATTTTATGTTTTTTACCTATTTATACTTAACCATTTAAAAAAAAATAGTTTTTTGGAAACTAGACTCGAGATAATACAATTCATGTTTTTACACCATCTTCAAATTTTGAGTGTAGCCATCTCTAATTATCTACAGAAGTTCACATTTCTAAAATTTCAAAAAAATCATGTCCATGAGTAGGCCATTTTTTGTCCCCCAAGTTGTTTCACTTACCCCAAAATAAGACTTAACTATATCACCTCATAAAATATGATCACGCAGTAGTATGTCATCATGTTGGAGAGTCTGTTATCACAGATAATGTAAATATAATTTGAGCATGTATAAAACATATTTAATATAATAAATAGAAGTGTCATGACTAGATAGATATATATTTTAAGCAGACAACAAAGTAATTATCTATAAAAGTGCATAATATACATCATTGCACCGTTAATAAAGCTCAGCCAATAAATAAGCACAACTCTCAATGGCACACAATGTCATACAATAAGGCCAAGGGATGCATACAAGGGACATGTTCAAATGTCTCACAAATAATTATTTTGAAAACATATCGATAAGGTCCAAAAGTAATGGATATATTCAAATGTCACATAAGCAAAGATTGCACAGCTAGGTCCAAGGGCCACAAGCAATGGACATGTTCAAATTTCACTCATACCAAACACAAATATCATAGGGATATTAAAAAACATTGAAAAATGGGTAAAGGGCCACACATAATAAGAAAATAATATCCATCCTATTATGTGATAAAGTAAATAATATCGAAGGAACATAGAATAAGCATGAAAACTAGTCTATTATATCCATATATATCAACCTTGCATTATTAAAAAATTATCATATCCATGTAGCACAATATAAAATATGAGTGATTAACTAGACACTTGTAAGATTCATAGTGAAATATTACATTTTATTTTTTAGAAAAATATAACCTATGAGTGTAACCTACAATGTAAGTTAGATTTTTATATGCCCCCAACATAGGCATGGCCAGTAGGTAGAAGGGAGTCCAGCATCTAAGAATGCATATATAATGTATTTTCTGAATCACACTCATATACCTCATTAAATTCACATGTGTTTAAAAAATAATATGATATATATCACACTTAATATTTATTACATATGTAAAAAATATACGAGCATATTTTTGTTATGCTCAGGTCCTGGTCTCTAATTTTTTTAAATATAGTTAATATTTATTTATTTTTTGAGTTTTTTAATACATATATGTATATATGTACACACACACATATACATAAATATACATACACATATACACATACATTACACACAAACACACACACACACACACACACACACACACACACACACACACACACACACACACACACACACACACACACACACACACACACACACACACACACACACACACACACACACACACACATGCATATGCATATACATATACATGTATATATAGATGCATGTCTATTGTATATGTATGTATGCAAAGAGACTAACTTATGATACTATAAATGGGAGGACCATTGTGTGTACTTAAATCATAAAGTTGAATAGTGATTTTCTATGGATGAGGAGTGCTACATGTGGATGTATCTGAATCAACTAAAACATCAATCATCATATAATAATTATCATGATCACTTATTTTATAATCTTATGAAGTTTAAGAAGTTGAAACACTTGGTGAAGTCTATTTTATAATATAATAAAGTCTCATTTCATGTGTTCATTGTGTAACAGGATGAATTATTTGAGGTTTACCTTAGAATGCATAATAAAATATTTAGAGTTCATTGAAGCTTGATTAATTCTTTGATATGAATCTTGATTTTTAGGAAGGTATACCTTTATCCCTTAAACGTATTATATAGAAATATTTTGCGTATGTGCCTTAATTGATTTTGCATTATGCTCTTGGATGGATGCACTGATTATATTTGGAATGTGCTCTAGATTGTGTGACATAATTATATTTTAATGACACTCTTAAATAGGTTCCATAACTAATTTCGGTGATGTTTGGAGAGGAGTTACCATTGAATATATAGCATACTCATATTAGATGCCTCAAACCTTGAGCACTTATTAGGATGTATGTACTTGAGGCATATATACACTATTGATGGTATTGTATGAATATTCTATATCCAATGATGTCATAATAACATGTTAATGATCCGTGTGTTGGTAATACTAGAAAAGGAGCTTCCACTATTGTTAAACCCACTTGGATAGGTAACATTATATGCCCAATGTTTTCCTTTGTATGACCATCAAATGCTTTGAATAATCTTGATGTGGCTCGTAAATCTTACTTTGTGTATCCTAAGTTATGGAGTGTCATTGTGCATGTATTTTCTCTTGAGCCATTTTAAATAATGACACAATGTATAGGTTTCTTGTTTATTTCTACTCTTACAAAGAGTGTCAACCTATCTGAATTGTCAACATCATTTTCAATATCATTAAATGCGTTTATTTGACATTATGATAATGTGTGTGTAAATGTACTTTATTCCATTTATTATATTCCCATGTGACTTAGGAGGAGGGTGTGCATTTTATGCATGATGCACTTCTTAATTTTAGGTATTTTATATTGTACCATGATTTGGGAAAGGACTAGTGAATATTTTCATCTTTATATTGTCATTATGGCATGTCTAACTTAATTTGTGTGTGTGCTTAACTCAGTATTGTTATCATTGATTATATATTGTATCATATGATTTGAGATGTAAAAATTCATTATCAAATAGACATTGCATCTATGGTAATCAAAATATTCATTAGTATATAATCCCTTAGGTTGAGGCTTGGTCAAATCAATCTTGAATGGTGTAAGTAGTGTTATAATATTTCGATTGATTAATTTTTGTAACAATATATAAATAGGTTGTGGTAACCTTGTAAACTACCTCCTAGGTGGAGCTTCCAATTGAAGCTTGTATTTTGGTTGTTCTATGGAATTAACTATTATCTTTACATAATTTTTACTTTATTTAAATTTGATCTTGTAATTTTACTTGCATTGAAACTTTATATTTGAAGTAGATGGAACACTTGGTGCATAATTTAGTGTGTTCAATGTTATGATCTTGAATTCTATTTATTTGACTATGCAATGTAGATCATTAAAAGGTATTAATCTATCAAGTTACATGATCAATTCATGGAATGGAGTTGGAAAATTTTGTGAAAAAATATCTTAGAATTCATTATCTTCCATATATTTTATCATCTTTGTGAGATTTGATGAAGGACATATTCACTAATTGGATCATTTGATCCTTACTTGAGTTTTAAAATTTAGGAATATGATAACTTTTCATCAATTTTGATTAAAAAACATTCTACAAATTGATCTGCCAATGGGTTGAATAATATAATGGGTTGAATAGGGATATCATAGAACCATCATAGAGCATAATATTTGTGGCTTATTATAAAGAACTTTTTGAGTAGTTTTTCATTGAAAACATAGTCTAAACATGCTACATGAAATGAATGAAAAAGCTTTTTAGGGTATCCTTTACCCTCATAAAGTGATAGATTTGAAGCTACAAAACTTGTTGATAATTGGAAAGATGTTATTTAAAGTGCCAAAGGATTGTGATGTAGAGTATAATAATACAATGAGTGAGTGGATTTATAAACACCTTGTTTAATAGATACCAGATTATCTATACTTTCATTATCAACGATAACTTGACAGAACTTTCCTTGATCTTTACAAGTATTCTCAAAGAGTATCTTTGTTTGAGGAGGTTCTTTGATCTCTTTAGCATGTTTGAGAAATATCCTTTTCATGGGTAAGGGATCCCCAAATTTTAGAGCATCTTTAGGGTAGGTGAATTCACACACTCTTCTTCTTCTTCAACTTGAGCTAGTTGAACATTACCATGAATTGTAGATATATTTTTAGGGCATTCATAATACCTATACCCAAATTTTCCATATTTAAATCATCTACCAATAAATATTCTACCTCTTCCTCTATTAGATGGCCTTCTACCTTTAAAAGGGTACCTACTTATTGAATATTGTTCTTGATTCTATGAGCTACTAGATTCTTTTTGGTGTCCTTGCTATTGACTCCTTCCTCGTTATCCTCTACCTCTATAAATTATTTCCTTTCCTCTTTTATGTTGAGGTTACTTTATAGATAGATTTTTTTGCTTTTAATTCATATTAGTATACCTCTTCAAATATTCTAGGTGTGAGAAGACTAATTTCATCATAAATGTTAAATATTAGCCCATTTATATATATAGCCACCTTATCCATATCCTCCTTAATATGGCATGCCCTTATTTTCAACCTATAAAATTCTTTAATATAATATTTAACTAACATTTTTTTCTATTTTAGATTTTGAAGTCCTTTGAAAAGATTGGTTTGATAGTTTTTAGGCATAAACTTACCTTTGATCTTGGCAACCATCTTGTCCTAGCTCTTAATAATTGTCTTTCCTTTTCTTCTCCTTTCTTTCTGGACACCATCCCACCATAGGGATGCATGAACCTTAAGCTTAGTCATGGAAAATTTGACTTTATTGTATCCATCAACATTTTCATAATCAAAGTACTCATCCAAAGCACTTATCTAGTCAATCAGGTCCTCTATATTGGGATTTGTACTAACCCCCATTGTTGCTTTGACCAATATTTATTATGTTATTTCTTCTTCCATCTCTATAGGTACTTATTTTCTAGAGGTCCTTCATCTTCTTTATCACTGATATCTCCCATATCATCTTCTCTTATTTGTTCCAATTCCATGGCTTGTAGACTAGCATTGAGATTTATGATCTCTCCAAGCAAAACTACTTGTGTGGGTTATCTCCTTGGACCACCTCTTGCTCTTGCTGCCATTTTTTCTATTCTATCTAATTATCCTTGATTTAGGTTCTTTGAATTATTTGATTGAGATCTCAGTCCTATAATAAGCTTTGATAGCACAATTTAATGCCAATTAGATCTTTTTTACCTCAATTCTTTTGTATTAAACCTGCAACTTTTAAAGATGATCACTTGAACCATGATTAGGACTTCTTACAACTTAGAATTTTACCTTTTTACCTAAGTGAATTCTCCAACATCACCAATGAAATGTTTAAATTGTTTATGTTTGGTTTAAAGAGGGTATTTTTTGTGCAAGTTCAAACACTAATCCACCATTTGATGACCCAAGATTTAATTCAACTCAATGACTACTACAAGACTGTATTAGGTCAATTAGATCAAGTAATAATGGTGTTTTTGACTCTTGTATCTTTTATATATCCTCTTGTATTATATTTTAATCAATTATATATTATCTCTATTGGCAATAAACCAATATTAGTTCATTAGTTTCTTAGAAGAGCAATTCAGGAATAAGTATGTTCTTTAGGTCTCTAGGCCTAATTGGCTCTTAATAGGTCAAACTTTTAAATAAGCCTCTTTATAAACTAAAATTACTTTATATAGGTTGTTTAATAGTAAAAAGAGTGATCAAAACTTCAAAACAAGTTTTTGACTTCACCAACATAAATCTAACTCAAAACCTTTCTTGAATGTCTTACTAGATAAACACCTATAGGAATTCTACACACAATCGGCTATTGCTTGTTTCACATACACTCTTTAAAAAAAATAACACCTATAAAAGTTCATAAAAACTTTATTATACCTTTACTCAAAATTTGGCTGATTTTCATTGGTTAAAAATGAAGTTGTGGCTCTTTTAGTGTCTCAAACCCTGCTTTAGGATTTCTCTGTGTGTGTAAAAGCTGAGAGCTTCTTAATTAACATTCATAGAGATTAAAACGTTATGAACACTTATAACACTTATATCATATGATCATAAGACTCCTCTAACTATTTAAACCCTCATATTTAACTCATTCATATATTTCTACATGCTTCAAGTGACTGAGATGACTGTGCAAGTATAAAAAATAGAGTATTTGAGAGTTTCCAACATCATAACTCTAAATAAATATCAAAATCACTTTAAAATAGATGAATTCTCATTAATTCATGTGTATTTAGTATTATTTCACAATATTTAGATAATATGTTACCTTTTATTATTAATAAACTTGACTCTTGATACTGACAAAACTTTGTTCTGGACTGTAAACTGTCATTAAGCTCCACAACAATGGAAATTTGATATTTTATGCTTGTGGAAGGTATGTAACATATCCAAATTATTAGGTTAAATGGTAATCATATTTTTAGAGCTTCTCCCAAGCTTATAAATTCCATGTTTGGTTGAGATTCTCCCTCAACTACTCAAGACTGAGATAGTAAATGAACTTTTATGAACAATATTTTGTTACATTTGCTTTATTTGAGATTTTCCAAATGACTATGACTTATATAAAACATATAAGACACATATATACGTCCATATACTATTGACACAACCTTTCTAACTCATTACAATCCTTATACAATAACATTTATTCATATGTTGCTAAAGAAACATTTGAAAATTCAAAATTTTTGTTTTGGAGGGAAACTTTCCAAAACATCTAAATGACCTAAAAATAGACTTATAATACCTTGTAAAGGATTATTATGACTTAAATACCTTCCTAAGACTACTAAAAACATTAAAAATACTATTCTAACCTATTTTCCAAGATGTACCTATAGAAAATTTCATTCAATTAACATAATTCAATCAAGTATACATAAATTGATAACCGTCTCTAAAAAATGGTGCTAGTAGGTGGTATATCAAATTCTAGGTTAATGATCACGAATTAAAATTGGAAGGGTCATTCCACCTACAAAGATAACCTATAACTTAATGATATAAGTGGATGCACAAAGAAATCAAGTATTTGACCTAAAACTATTTGGAAAGAGTTTGCAACAATTTGCTTCCATATCTATAAATAAATTTTATTCATAACCTTCAATGGCATCTATATATTGATAATACAATTTAAAAATCATATTTATATAAAATAGATTGATATATGCATAAAGTAAAATAAATAGTTGGCATAATCAAGCATACCATAATTAGGGCCTTCTTTGTCATCAGTTACAATGTACTGAAGTCCTTTTGATTCTAGCCATTCTTGTATACCTAGAGAATTCTCTTGACAACCAAGGAAGTTGGGATTCTCTAAAGCATATTCATTGGCCTGCAATATTAGCTCAGTTTTTCTCAATCCAATTAAATTCATAACTTAAATATTAAAAAGAAAATAATAGTAAAAACAAGTCAACACAAGATGATTTAAATGTTCAAATCTACTTTTAGAAACTAAGTGCCAAATAATTTTGTCAATCAATGAAAGCTAAGAGACAACAAATAATATCATAAAGCAATGAGAAATAAACACTTAACTCTTTAACATGGATATGTGTGTTGTTATTGAATGCATAATACAAATAAATATGTAATGGAAAAAGTCTGCTAAATCCCATTAATCAAAAGAACTAGGAAAATATACCAAAATATTTTGTACCCTATGTCAATAGGGTTTTTGTTAACTAGTGAACTTTATGAGTTTCATACTACTCATAAATGTTTCAATCCATCTACTTTCTATCTCGTCATAATGACATGAATACAAGACATCAAGGTTGGGTGTAAGTCCCATGTAATGTTGGAAGAACTTATCCCGTAGTGCACAAATATTGAAAGAGTGATGAAAACCCTTATTTACAAGTTGGAAATTAATTTAGAGATATAAATTGAAGCAAATGGAAGATGTTAAAGTGAATTTGTTTATTCAAATGTTCCTTATAATTCACTTTAAAATTATTTCATATATGTGGAAAAAATTAGAAAAAACATGTTATGGGAATACCATGAGTCATATTTATACATTTCAAACACTCTTATATGTTAAGATTTCATAATTCTACTTCTACAAAATAATTATATAAAAATATCTCATAAATTATCATGATCCGATCCCTTTTGAATCTTAATTTCATTTGCAGATCAGAAACAGGCTCTAGCGATTAGCATCTCTTTTTACATTCATTTTGCAAAAATAAAACCTCATACCAGGTGTTATTTCTCTTCATATTAGAAGAGGAGAATGGTGAAGGGTTGGAAAGTGCAACATATAGATAATGTTGGCCTGCTAGAACATGATAGCTCCTATGTCAATTACAACAAATATCATTTGAGGACACTACAACACTAAGTTTATTTTTAATGCATTGTAAAGGCTCCACATCATACATGCATAAATATGGAGGTTGGACAGGAACAAAATGTCATGGCACTTGTCACTTGAAAAAATTATTGTATACATCGTAATTAATAACTTTATTAGGATAAAATTGATGGTCTTTCTCTTCTAGATATCAATATCTTCTTACTTCACATAAAAATGAGTTCAATCAATGTATCTATTGTAAAAGGCCAAACTAAAAAGCCTCTATTTTTCTATACTTTTCCTCTTCAGGTAGAAAATGTTTAATTTGGCATACTTAATAATTGATCGCAGCCAATTTTAAGTAATAAAGGAAAGCTCTATAAATATTAAATACACAAAATTTAGAAAAAAAATTATAGATCTCTAATGAACACATTAGTTTAAAAAAATCCCTCAAACCTTACTCATAACACACTTTTTGTTTGTCGAATTGCATAGAAATGTAAGATGCTCACATTACAAAAACCAACCTTATAGTCAAAATAATGAAAACTTCAATCATGTTTTATGTAATTATTTTAATACGGACAAATTTCATTTATGGTCTTCCCATATCATAGCATCATTACACTTAAAATTTGTGTTTAATTTCAACCATGAGGGGGCTATCTGGCATGCGACCAACCTCCTTTGATCAATACTAACACCAAGTATAACACAAGGAAAGGACATGATTTGCATATAAATATAATATGTTATAAAGAAGCGCATTTTAAAAAAAATATTGTAAATCAATATAAATATGAACCAGAATCATAATCATCATTGATGTTCCATCTGCTTCTTATTTTCACTATCATTCTCAACATTGGAAACAGATAAATATTTTCATTATTTAGAGTTCTATCAGTGTGTGCTTACTATTATTTCGTTTGTGTCTCCAATATAAAGTTTAGTGGTAAGGATGTCAAAACAAAAATTCAAATCTAATGTCAATCAAAAGTAATTTTATTCTTTCAGGCTTTACTTCATGTTTGCATAAGTCAACTATATGCTAAAGAGGTCAAATTTATTGATTTATCTTATTCTCATTAGCATTTCTACCACATAATCGATGTTAACAATTTTAAGGGAGCAATAAGAAGGCATCTACACCAATTAAGTAGTCCAAAAAGGGATAAATGTATTCTATGCCAATTTTTTGGCTAAATGAGTATTCTTAGAACATGGGAATTAGGCAATGTAATCACATTTAATGGACACTCTACCCACTGGATCATTTTCCATTAAAATAGAACATAACTATTGATAAAGAAAACACCAATTGGGATTTTAACAAGGACCCGAGTTTTAGTTAAAAATAATAGAATGCAATATGCAATATTTTGACAGGATTTGTTTACCGTATTTTAGAATTGCATTAACAATAATTAAACAATAAATTACAAGTGGACCTAAGATAAAACCCCACAATAAGCCCTGCATCTTATGTTACTTGGAGGATTGTTACCCTTTTATGTACCTACCTACAGAACTTTATAAATATAGAAAATTCCCCACGGTTAGCTTATAGCTAAAGTTCTGATCATGTTCATTTCAAAAGATAATTAGCACAACCAAAATCTTGCCTAGATGCCTTAATAGATTTGATAGAGATAAATATTCATGCTATGAAAAAGTTTATTATAAGTAATGCTTACATCTTATTCAATACATCAGTATGTACATTTTGATTAAATTAACTGAAAAAAATTTGTGCTTGTAGTAATATCGGAGATTACATGTCTGATAGATGGCAAATCCATTAATTCAAAACTCAAGTTTTACTCAAGAAAGAAGCATGCCGAGAGAGAAAATAACCTGGTTGGGAACCTACTAGTTAAATCTGGTGAAGCACTATTGATCTCTACATGCTATAGTTGCATTATTTCTTGACACAGCTGCCCCTCACAAATCCTACGCATTTATGCATTTTAAAGGAAGGTCAGAACACAATTAATAAAATAAAGACAAGGGTACTTAATGTTGGCATATTAACCACGCATCCAGCTAAGAATGCTACTATACAAAATCCACAGATTCGTGCCATGAGAAATTAATTGCCCAAGAAGGCCTTATTAATTGTTGTGCTTGCCCTTAGTTCAAATATTGATTTAAGAAAAGGCCAAAATGGCAGTTCAAGGTATTTAAGGAGGGATATATTTTTGATTTTAGAAGAACAGAATGATAATAAAAGGGCCTTTCTATTCACCAAAGTAAACTACGCGCAATCACGCATAGAATTGAACATAAGAAATCAACGAATCTTACTCATTTCAATGATTAATAGTGGATAACAAAAAAAAATAAAATACATCAATATCTATGTCACATCAAAATTTAAGATAATGAGAAGATGGGACCTCTTATAATTTGACTCAAGTAGTCACGATTTCCTCCGTATTCTTATTAAGATCAAGTTGGTTCTCCACTGACACAACTGCCATCTTACAAAAACTACTCAAACCCTGAAGATGCACCTACTTCAGAAGTTTATTTTTATGGTAAACTGACTATTTCCAACGTTATAGAGATCATTCTCAGATTTGAAATGAAAAAACAAACATCAATAAAAAAATAAAAAAATGTACCAATGCAAAAATGCATGACTAGAACATTAACAACATCACAATTTTTATTTATACAAAGTAATAAGTGAAAAATCTGTCACCAAGAATTGTACCAAGAGCAGAAACCAAAAATAAAATTTCCTTTTAAACAGGTTTTTAGTTTGAGATCTCAAAAGAATATGTCCAACAAAAAATAATATGAAAAAAATATACTTAAACAAAGAATATATAAATAAAATAAAAGGAATCTGACCTAACATCCCTTGTGTTATTCTAAGCATTTAAAAAACTCTAGCTTGAACCACATCTACAAGTTTGAGTCTCTTCAAAGATTTGAATTTTGATGATAATGAGAAAAACTAAATTAAAAACATAGTGGTGGAAAACACCACGAAGCCACCCTTACCCACAAGTTTTACCCCCCATGGCCTCACGTCATTGTTATTAGGTAGTGCCCCTAAAAGTTTCAAGGGTTTATGTAAAAATAAACAAAGGGGAAGGGAAAACTACCAAACTCCATTAAAAATGGTTGTAGATGCCATGATACCAATCCCCAATTTCCTTAACAAAATGGTCAAGGACACCACCTCAATGAGGGAGATGTAATTTTGCATGTGCTTTCCATCCAGTGCATCCACGTCATATTTTGTAGTTGCTTTGTGCACACTATCAAACTATTATAAAGATAAATGGCAAGCAGGTCTCTCTTCCCCAAAGTGTTTGTTGGTTTCTTCAGCGATTCAATTGCATTCCTTTGACTATATGCATGCAACTAGAAGATGGTTTTAGTATTTCAAAATGACATCTATTAACTTATTTTAGAAGGCTCTTGACTTGGCTTATGGTTGATCCTTATGACTGATTTTGAATTTTAAAATAATAGGGTACATTCGCTCAATGAGCATAAGTGTAAATTCTTGATACTAGTGATTTCCAAAGGGTGAACATGAATGACTCTTAATATGTCTTTTTAGGAGAATATTTTAACAATTGCATTATCCAACCATGTGAAACTTTCAATATGACTAAAACGATTGAATTTAAATTTGAAAACTAGGCATTATTTAGTGTAGGATGTGACCAACCTAACTGGATAGGGTCACACTATGCATCTATCTGCTTAGTATGGACTTGTCCAAAATAATCAGGGAAAATTTAACTCTGTTGGAGATAGTCTAAAGGTGATGTTAGATAGCTTAAGCATTTGACATTAGAAATTATGTGCAGTAGTATTGGCAAATGAAGGGCCTAGCCTATGTGTGTGTGTGTGGTGTGTAGAGAAATGGGGAATCAGATTCAATTAATTAGGTGCAAGTTATATAGTTAGGAATGTGTCAAAAATTACCATTGTCAATTACCTATGGCCAAATTTATGGGTCTACATTTGCCTCAATTTTATTTTAGTACTGAAATAGTTAGAGTAAAGGATAAAGAATTGAACATAAGTGTGTACAACACAATTTAAATAGATCGAGCATTTGACATTGGAAATTATGTAAAGTAGTATTGGTAAATGATGGACATAGCGCATGCATCCCCCCATGTGCCCCATCCCTCTACCACCCCACACACACACACACACACACACACACACGGTGTAAAGAAATGGGGAATAAGATTCATGTAATTAGGTGTAAGTTATGTGATTAAGAATGTGTCAATAATTACCATTTCCAATTACCTATGACCAAATTTGATTGTCTATGTTTTCCCCCTTTTAATTTAGTGATGAAATAGATAAGTTAAAGGATAAAGAATTGAACCTAAGTGTGTACAACATACTTTGTTTTGTAATGGATAATTCAACTGTGTAAAGCACACAATTTTAAAAAACCCTCAAAGATATCATGAAGTAGTTATTTTGTTTAATTTTAAATTGGAAAAAGCATGAACCTTGATATTTTAAAATTTTCAAAGGAAAGAAAGGAAGGAGTACACTTGTATGTAGGTGAAACCATATTATCCTTAAACCTGCAAATGATGATGGAGAATTATGGCCCCTTACTATAGCACTTAGAGAATTCAAACCATGGTGGATTGAGAGTGATCAATTCCAAATTTTGAATAACTAATCAAGTTCTTTGAGTTGGAAAGATACATTATTCTAACCCTTGTGAAAGGGGAATAGTACCCAAGGTACCAAACGAAAATGGTAGAATAATGATGGGTTAACTATAAATGATGCAAATTACACTGAGTGTCACTAGACTTGAATATACTTAACCCCTTATACCAACTGTTAGGAGACCCCTTATCCAACGGAAGCACAATTGATTACTTTCTTATAAGCAATTAAACACGGAATTATACCAGAATGATAAAGTAACTAGAAACATGAGACAACAAAGAATTTGAGAGACAATACACACTCTTGTATTAGATATTACTAGAAGAAAATACAATAAGGAAGATGCCACTTCTTCCTCCACCTCAAAGGCTTGCCACACCTCAAGACCTTCTTCCCTCTCTCTCTTGCTCAACACAACAACTCTATAGCCTGAGTTATTATCCCTCCTTGAATGCTTCAGCTGATCTCCTTAACCTTACACCTGTAGATCTCCTTGACCTTGCTTGCTTCAATGCTTTTACTTGCCTTCCTGATTATTACAATACATGCCTCATGGGTCTTTAAATAGAATCCCATGGTTAAAAAAATATAAATCTAACTACAATAATTAGACACACAGCTCGTGACTATAATTAGTCATTTGACATGCAAACACTCGCTTCACTTAACTGACTGTTCATCAACAGCAGTTTTGGAACGCACAGGCGACCGACGCCGATCCCTGCTTGCCTGGTGCTGCCGATGTCGGTCGACTCCCTACCGTCACCGATTTCCTTCTCCACTGTCTGTGACCGACGTCGGTTATACTGCCGATGTCGGTTCTTCTGGTTCTTCAGCATCCTCTTCTTTGTGTCTGCAAATAGTTGAAGCTTTTAGCTCCACACCCTAACATTTGATAGGACCAAAGTTTCTCAAAGTTCTGACACAACTTGTCATATTTAAGAGCACACATGATTACCAATGTATAAGCAACTTAAACATGCGGAAATACTAGAAGAACAAATAACTATCAATGAGAAATAACATAGAAACTGAGAGGCAACACATAATTGTATTCAACTCATTGCAAAGGAAATTACAATAAAGAGATCACACTCTTCTTCCACCTCTGTGAGGCTTCCTCCTCAAGGGCTCCAAGTAATCTTCCCACCTGAGTAATCTTCTCTCATAGGTCACAACTAAAAACTAACACAAGCTGTTGTTCACCTCATTGGACGTCCAATACAACCGAGTATGAACCGGTACTCCAAGTAGATCTAACCATGATCTTGCTCCTGATGTATTGCTGTCACCTTGGATCTTGGCCAACCCACCGATCTCTATCTGACCCTCCCATTCACACATCTCCCTGCAAACCAACCTGATCTTACTTATCACATGTAGATCTCCTCCATGATCTTGCAATACCCTGCATATCAAACCTAATCTTACATACATGGGGAATCCTACTTTATTCCACCATGGGAAGAACTCTCCAAGCTCCATGCTTGGGTTATACAAGTTCAACACTTAACAATACAACCCATGAGTCTATTATATAGATCTCATGCATACACTAAATTAGACGGGCGGCTCAAAGACTCGAACTGGTCTCTAACATGCAAACTCCGCATTCACTTAACTGACTGTTCATCAATAGCAGTTCTGACTGCTACAGGTGACCGACATCAGTCCCTGCCTTCTTGGAGGTGACCGACGCCAGCCGATATCCTACTGATGCCAGTTTCCTTTACGCTTCCCCTGATCGATGTCGATTGTGGCCTGCCGACGCCGACGACTGTCAAGCTGTGAAAAACCTCCTCCTTCTGTTTGCAACAAGGTGAAGCTTTTAGCTCCACACCCTAACAATCTCCCACTTGGAGATAAAGAGATACACCTGTACCCGTACCAGTACTCTATCTAATCTGCATCCTGGCTTGTATTCCTCTTCAAGCTCCCACTCGAAGACAACCCACCACACTCCCTGTGGTGCTACACCTGTGCCTAAATTTCTCCATTCTTCTACCTTGCTATACTCCCACTCAAACAGCAACCCCTGTGAGTAACCTATAATCAACAACACTTAACAGATCTGAGCCACCTATTAGTCAAGCTCGCTCTGAGAACGTCTAACCTCGCTCTGATACCATTTGACAGGACCAAAGTTTCCCAAAGTTCTGACACAACTTGTCAGATTTAAGAGCACACATGATTACCAATGTATAAGCAACTTAAACATGCGGAAATACCAGAAGAACAAATAACTATCAATGAGAAATAACACAGAAACTGAGAGGCAACACATAATTGTATTCAACTCATTACAAAGGAAATTACAATAAAGAGATCACACTCTTCTTCCACCTCTGTGAGGCTTCCTCCTCAAGGGCTCCAAGTAATCTTCCCACCTGAGTAATCTTCTCTTATAGGTCACAACTAACAACTAACACAAGCTGTTGTTCACCTCATTATACGTCCAGTACAACCAAGTACGAATCGGTACTCCAAGTAGATCTAACCATGATCTTGCTCCTGATGTATTGCTATCACCTTGGATCCTGGCCAACCCGCCGATCTTTGTATGACCCTCACATTCACACATCTCCCTGCAAACCAACCTGATCTTACTTATCACATGTAGATCTCCTCCATGATTCTGCAATACCCTGCATATCAAACCTGATCTTACATACATGGGGAATCCTACTTGATTCCACCATGGGAAGAACTCTCCAAGCTCCATGCTTGGGTTCTACAAGTTTAACACTTAAAAATACAGCCCATGAGTCTATTATATAGATCTCATGCATACACTAAATTAGACGGGTGGCTCAAAGACTCGAACTGGTCTCTAACATGCAAACTCTAGGTTCACTTAACTGACTATTCGTCAACAGCAGTTCTGACCGCTACAGGTGACTGACGTCGGTCCCTGCCTTCCTGGAGGTGATCAACGCCAGTCGATATCCTGCCGATGCCAGTTTTCTCTGCGCTTCCCCTGACCGACGTTGGTTGTGTCCTACTGACGTCAGTGACTGTCAAGCTGCGAAAAACCTCCTCCTTCTATTTTCAACAAGGTGAAGCTTTTAGCTCCACACCCTAACAATTCTAACCCTTGTGAAAGGGGAATAGTACCCAAGGTACCAAACGAAAATGGTAGAATAATGATGGGTTAACTATAAATGATGCAAATTATACTAAGTGTCACTAGACTTGAATATACATAACCCACATAAAAGATGGAACCACACGATGGATTTGATAAAATTAATGCCAAGCCCATTGAGTGTCACTAGACTCAAAGGTACATTACTTGCAAATATCAAAGCACACTATTGTAGTTAGATCTAGATTTTATGTTTTACATAATCAAAAGGGAACAAAGAGTGTTCATCCCTCCATCCTAGCTGCATTGCTCATAGATTTGAATTGAAATAAATAATTTGCCTTGTAAATTGTAACTTTGAACTTTTAATTTTGCAAATTTGAAATTCTACTTTAGCATCTTTGAAACGTTGAATTTTTCATCTATGAAACTTTGTATTTTGAAAATTTGAATAAGAAAGGGCATGAATGAGTATCATGACCCCTCTATTTGTGCCAATGATATAGAATGGTATGCATGTATATGCTCAATTTTACATGTAATTGCAACACTTAACTTTGATCTTGTGACTTTTATGCATATGTCCATGCCTATGTATTCAAGTGTATCTGATTTTGTGTTTTAAGTCTTTGAAAAGCGAGTGTATATGCATGGCATGTACCCCTAAGATCTATGTCAATGTACCAATATTTGTTATATGTTTAATTTTTAAATCTTTAAAAACTTGTATTCTATTATATAAATTCATTTTTTTATTTTTGAATCATTGAACAACCTATATTCTATATTTTGTCCCAAACCTAATTTTTATCTTTCCATGGAGGTTCAAACCTATAAGACAAGTCAACTATGACACCCTCATTTTGAGATGAGGGATGTATCTTTCAATTCACTCATCTCAAAATAAGACTTAATTGTATCCCGTGATAAAAATACGATCATGTAGTATTATGTCATCATGTTGGAGATTTTATTATCATAGATAATGTAACTATCATTGGAGAATGTATCAAACATATTTAATGTAAGAAATACAATTGCCATGACTATATATATATATATATATATATATATATATATATATATATATATATATATATATATATATATATATATATATTTGAAGCATGCAACAAAGTAATTGTCTATAAAAGTGCATAATATATATCATTTCATTACTAATAAAGCTCAACTAATACATAAGCACAACTCTCAATGTCACACAATATCATACAATAAGGCCAAGGGATGCATACAAGGGACATGTTCAAATGTCTCATAAACAAATATTTTGAAAACATATCGACAAGGGCCAAAAGTAATGGATATGTCAAAATATCACATAAGCAAAGATTTTGCACCTAGGGCCAAGAGCCACAAGCAATGGACATGTTCAAATTTCACCCATACGAAACACAAATATCATAATCATATTAAAAAAATTGCACAAAGGGTCAAGGGCCACACATAATAATTAAATAATATCTAACATATTATATAATAAAGTAAATAATATCGAAGGAACATAAAACAAGCATGAAAACTAGTCTATTATATCCATATGTATCAACATTATATTATTAAAAATGATCATATCCATGTAGCATAATATAAAATATAAGTAATTAACTAGACACTTGTAAGATACATAGTGAAATATTACATTTGAGTTCATAGAAATATATAACCTGTGTGTGTAACCTACAATGTAAGTTGTAGATTTTTATATGCCCCCAACATAGGCATGACCACTAGGTAGAAGGGATTACAACATCTAATAATGAATATGTAAAGTATTTCCTACATCACACTCATATACCTCATGAAATTCATGTGTGTTTGAAAAATAATATGCTATCTACTATATTTAATATTAATTACATATGAAAAAAATAAACTAGCATATTTTTATTGTTCTCAAGGCCTAGTTTCTTATTTTTTTAAATATTGTTAACATTATTTTTTCAATATTTGATTATATATATATATATATATATATATATATATATATATATATATATATATATATATATATGCAAAGGGACTAACCTATGATCCTATAAATTGTAAGACCATCATGTGTGCTTGGATCGTAATGTTGAATACTGAATTTCTATGAATGAGTAGTGCTACATCTGGATGTATCTAAATCAAGAAAAACATCAAGCATCATACAATAATTTTTTTGATCGCTTATTTTAGAATATTTTGAAGCTTTATAATGCAAAACACTTGGTGAAGTATGTTGTCTAATATAATAAAGTCTCATTTCATGAGTTCATTATGGAACATGATGAATTATTTGAGGGTTTACCTTAGAATGCATTGTAGAATATTTAGATTTCATTGAACATTGAGTAAATCTTTGATATGAAGCTTGATTTTTAGGAAAGTATACCTTTCTCCCTTGAATTGATTATATATAAATATTTTTTATATGTACCTTAATTGATTTTGCATTATGCTCTCAGATGAGTGCAATGATTGTATTTGGAATATTCTCTCGATTAGGTGCCATAAATATATTTTAATGCTACTCTTAAATAGGTGACACAACTAATTTTGGTGATGGTGGGGGAGGAGGAGTTACCACTGACTATAGAGCATACTCATATTAGATGCCTTGAACCTTGAACACTTGATTAGAATGTATGTATTTGCAGCATCTATATAATGTATTGCATGAATATTTTATATCAAAAGGTGTAATAATAACATGTTAATGACCCATGTGTTGGTAATACTAGAAAAGGAGCTTCACCTATTGTTAAAACCACTTGGATATGTAACATTATATGCCCAAGGTTTTACTTTATATGATCATCAAATGTTTTGAAGACTTTTGATGTGGCTCGTAAATAGTACTTTGTGTATTCTAAATTATGGAATGTCATTGTGTATGCATTTTCTCTTTAGACATTTTAAATTATGACGTTGTGTATAGGTTTCTTGTTTATGTCTAATTTAACAAAGAATGTCTGCCTCTCTGAATCATCAGCATCAATTTCAATATCATCAAATGTTTTTATTGGGCGTTATGATATTGTACCTATAAATGTACTTGATTCCATTTATTGTATTCCTATATGACTTAGGAAGAGGATGTGCATTTTTTTCATTATGCACCTCTTAATTTTTAGGTATTTTATATTGTACCAATATTTTGGAAAGGATTACTAAATATTTTTAGCGTTGCATTGTCATTATGGCATGTCTAACTTCCTCTATGTGTGTGATTAAATTAATATTATTATCATTGAGTAGATATTTTATCATATGCCTTAACATGTAAAAATTATTTATCAAATAGACATTGCATCTATGGTATTCACAATATTCATTACTATTAAAGCCCTTAGTTTGAGGCTTTGTCAAATCAATCTTGAATGCTGGAAGTAGTGTTATAATATTTCAATCGATTAATTTTTGTAACAATGTAAAAATAGGTTGTGGAACCTTGCAAAATACCTCCTAGGTGGATCTTCCAAATGAATCTTGTATTTTGGTTTTTCTATGGAATTAACTATTACCTTTCCTTCATTTTAACTTTATTTAAATTTGACCTTGTAATTTTTATTGCATTGAAAATTTATCTTGGAAGTAGATGGAACACTTGGTGCATACTTTACCTTGTTCAATGTTATGATCTTGACTTCTATTTCTTTGACTATGCAACATAGCTCGTTAAAAGATATTAATTTATCAAGTCACATTATTGATTCATAGAATGGATTTTGAAAGGTTTGTGTAAAAATATCTTACAATTCATTATCTTTCATATATTTTGTCATCTTTGTGATATTATTCTTATGTCAAAGGACATATTCACTAATTAGATCATTTGACCCTTGCTCGAGATTTACAATTTGGGAATATGATAAATTTTCATCAATGTTGATTGAAAAACATGCTAGGAATTGATTTGCCAATGGGATGAATAATATAATGGATTAAAGAGGGACATCATAAAAGCATCATAGAGCATAATATTTTAGGCTTATTATAAAGTGTTGATCCACACTTATAAGTAATTTCTAATGCATGCCTAAGCAAAAAAAATTGAAATCAAGCATGTAAAGCATAGATATTCATTCCTATTGTGCACTTTCTTCCTAAAATTATTGTGCACCAAATTGTTAAGGTTTTTTGCCTTCTTTAAATAACTTCATCTTTCAGTCCTACTACATAGTCTTTAATGTGCACCCTTTGCATCGAATACAACCATGTGATGGAACAGTACACAAGTTTAGGCATGTGGGTCTCTAATAATTCAAACAATGAAAAGATAAGTACCCGAGGACTATTTATAAATCATGAAGAGCATGCTCAAATTCCCAAACCTCTTGCATATTATTATTCAATGACTTTCTCACACTCAAAGGCCAAAGTTCAACATCATATCGCATAATTCTACTTATGTGTTCCCATGTTTCATAGACTAGGATCTAAACCATGCACCACTTCCTTCATTAATTGATACAAGTTCTATATATCAACTAAAAAATATTGTGAAGGTAAAGAGGACCTTCAAAACACATAGACATTTCTTCAACTTTCCTAAGAGCCACATGTCAGTATTATGCATCCATAGGCCTATTTAGAAATTTATGTCCTTTGAGTGAGTGGGTGAGTGGGATGTCTCCATGTGGCATCATCTTGGTGACTAAAGATCTTGGAAATGACAATACAGAGTGTAAATCCTCTAAATCTTTGGTCTTAGGGATGGTCATATAGAGATTTTTACCTCTAGGCTAGCGAAAGAGTGGGATGCTAACACATGGCATCATCTTGGTGACTCATGATCCCAAAGAGGACCAATTTACTTTTGGATTTTACCTTAGCCAATTTCAAGGTTCTTTAGAGTTAGCTAGTTGATGCCATGTGGAATCATCCTAATAAGCAAGTTGGTGGAATGCTTCTAAATAGAAAAGAAGTTTCCCATAATCTTGGGGCATCAAAGTTATCATAGTATGTCAAAGGCTAAGAGCCAATAAATACATGATACATGGACTATGTCAGTCCCAAATTCAAACTCCCAGGATAACATGATGTCATAATTACCAGACCAAAAACTTATTGGAAGATGCATCTTATCACGCATCAAGACTCCAACTAATAAAATCACCCTAAGATCAGACATGCTAGTCTCTTAGTCCTAATAGAGATGTCACAACCTAGGAGAGCTCAATATAACTAGGAAGTACCATGCTAAACGAAGGTAGAATGGTCAGTCTCCTAGACATGACTATGATCTTAGATCCCAGGAGAGCTCGTTAGATTGGAAAGTACTATGTATCCCATGTTTCATAGTTGTCAGTCCCCCTAGTCTAATAGATATGTTAGAGACTAAGAGAGATTGATGATCGACATAGAGCCACATGGTTGATCAGTTCACATTGACAAGTGGATCCATCAGGATCCATGAGATTCAGAAGAGAGTGTAGCATGGTATTGGAACTACCCAAGTGTCCACATGGAGCTAAGTGTGCCTATGGTGGTTAAGGTTGAATTTGTTGGTCATTTTGATGTCATTTGCATCATATTCATTTGGTGTGAGCTAAGGAAGAGATCTAGAGTGATGGTCTGAATGGACTAAGATAGTAGGCTTTTAAATTAATGGATTATCCATGTATGATGCTTTTGGTAGTTATAAGATTCTTGTGATTAGATTTGTTATGAGTGATTGAATGATTTATGGTTTCTATCCATACCTCATAGGTGATTTGTGGGTGAAATTGGTGTGCCATGTCTGTCTTTTGAAGAAAAAAATGGGCATGACATATAGTGAAAAATTGGTGAATGGCTTGGATTGAGCTGATAGCTTACTCGATCCAAATGTGTGGGTGGCTCATGAAATCAATCCAATTTTGAATCCATTATTTCTCACCCCTATTTGGTGGATCATGACATGTGAATAGCTTGGATTGGACTGATAGTGTGTCCAACCCTCTCATGTAGGTGGCTCAATAACTCAAGTAGGTTATGACTCTATCATTTCTCACCCATGTGTAGTAGATACATCTAAAAATTCACTGTATGAAGTACTGCAAATATTTAACTAGGCATATCTAACTATTTATGATAGCGTTATGGCCACTTGTGTACATTAGGTAGCTCTGGGTCACTCAAGAATGCCAGGCACTATAGATGGAGTAAGGCATGAAAATGGTGTGTAACCTAAACTATGATGTTGGGTGTATACAATGTAGAGAATGACATGGAATTTTTCATTTCATCTGATCAATGAGTGTGTAAGTGAGCATATGAAAACAATGTACCATGTACATGCCCTCAAATTTGATATATGAGCATATGGATTTTAGATTGAGTTTTAGTAAATTGTATTTGGGTATGTGAACTGAATATGGGAATGGTCATGCCATGCGTGATAACCATAATCTAATAAAATTGATATGAATATGATCTAAACTGGTATGAATATGATCAAAATTGATAAATCTATAACTAAATCTATGTAAACCTATATTGTACCTATTGAACTTTTCTAGCCAATCTAGATTTTTATAAAATTGAGGTTACTGGACAATAATGTCATGTCTTACATATTGGCACCATTTTTAAAATGTGGTACTAGTGTCCCAATTTGGGCACTAGTGTCTTTCAAGTATGATTTTTGTGCAACTATACCACTTTTTGGGTCACTATTTTCTCACTGTGTTTAACTCTGTCTGATTTTGTGTAATTAAGCCTATGTGCTAAAAATCTACTATGAGTGCAATATAAGATCTTGATTTATATGATAAAATCCTATGAATTCCCCCCTCTTTTGAGGGGAGTTATTTAACCTATGGAAGAACTAATTTCAAACTAAAAATCTCTGCAAAATGTGTCTTATCTGGAGCATATATGATAAAGGCATAATAATCCAATATAATGTGCATACATAACATCATAATGTAAGATAATCTGAGCATAAGTATGTCATGTAAAATTTATGTCATGTCTAGCATTCACAAGGGTGTCAAGATAGATACAAAAATGTATATAATAGAAAATATAAGTAAATTTGGGTAACTAATTATGGGAATGGGCCATGATGTCCATCATGTCACCCAAGTAGAAAATTTATATACATGAGGTCCCTCATGACATCAAAAAATGGTGTGTGTAACAAGTAAAGAAAAGTGTCTTGGATATGATGCATACAATAAAGCATACATACAAAACACATGAGCTGGATAAATTAGGCTAAGGGGCCAAAATATAAGGGACATGGCCACATGTCATGAAATTTGAGAAAACAATACATAAAAATACATGTTCAAATATTCACATATGCAAGAAACAAACAAGTTGGTGTATAGCCACATATAAAGACATGTTCAAATGCCTACATACACAATCAAGAATGCACATACAAGGACATGGGAAAATGTCCAAATCATACATACTATGACTAGAAGTGGCATAGATCCAAAGAGTAATGGCATATTTAAATACCCTCGAATAGAAGAAACATAAAAATACAATCAAGTCTAAACTAGATAAGCTAGAAATGAAATTGTGCATGAATATGGAATACAAATCTGTGTAAGATCTTGGATGCACATATTCTAAGTCTAAAGTAGTAATAGCTGGAAAAAAATATGAGTAAGAGTAGCATGATCAATATCAAGATATAACAATGCTAAAGCCGGGATGTAAAGTATATAAGGATAGAACCTGGTAATTGAAACTGTGTATAAGGTGCTCCCAAGTGGGTGCATGTGTCAATTGAATACCCATGTATCAATTTATATTCCCGCAGTGGGTAGAAAATAACAAGTTTAGATCAGTGTAGTGGACATGAGTCCCATGGTAATCTACAAGCACTTGACAACAAGTCAAGCATATGTGTATGATAAAATTGACTATACTAAGATAGCTAGCATATGTAGTGTCTAGAAAATATAATAAGTGTAAACATAATAATGTATAAAATCTATAATTTTGTGTTTTTTAAGTAATATTTGAATGTTTTTATATTTTTAAAATATTTTATTGTATTTGGATTTTCTAGATATAAGCTATGTACAAGCAACATGAAAATGAACTATGTTGATGTTCTATATGTAAAATCTCCTTAGATGCATGATGATCAATGAATTTTTAATTGCCTTACCATTGAATGAAGATAGATGGTATACCTATGGGCTAATATTTTTGTGACTATATATAGTCCATTCCAATTTGGTTTAAACTTTCCTTTGTTCTCTTCCTTAGCATTGATGTTTTTGATATTTTCTTTTAAAACCAAATCATTGACTTTGAATTCCCTATTGTGGACAAATTTATTATAGGTTTTATGAAATCACTTATAATATTCCCTGAGATGTTCTACAGCTTGAATGCACATGTGATCCAACTGTTCTAATTCATGGAGACATCTCTCTCTGTATTGATCATCTGTGATGAGCCCTTTTAAGGAGACCCATAAATAAGGGATTTCTAACTCTAGTAGGATAATTTCTTATGTGCCATATACTAACTTGAATAAGGATTAACTCTTATGGGTGTGTGTATAATGGTAAGGTAAGCCCATAGTGAATAGATGAGTTAATTATGCTGATCATTACCAAATTTGGTAACTATTTGGTAGAGGATACTGTTGACTGTGTTGTTCATTTCTTCTGCTTGACTATTGCCATGTGGGTAATATGGAGTAGAGGACATGTGTCATATATTATATTTGGCAAAAAATTTATTCACTATTTTATTCTTGAAAGAGGTTCCATTGTTTGTGATTATGGCTGCTAGGAAGCCAAAGAAGGAAATAATATTGGTCATGAAGAAACAACACATATCTTATAATTTTTTAGATTGTAATGGATGTATTTCACCCATTTATTAAAATATTTTGTGGCTTTGATAATTAATTTATGACCCATTATGGGTTATAGGTTTATCTTACTTATCATATCAAAACCCCATAACATGAAAGGTTAATGGGATATGATAGGTTGTAATTGTTACAAAGGTACATGGTATAAATTTCCATGCTATTGAAATTTGTCACATAACTTGATGTATTCCTATAATTCTTATTCTATGGTTGGCCAATAGTAACCTTATCTGAGCATTTTGTGTGACATTGTTTTATCGTTGACATGACCACCATTATCATTATCATGTGTTTGTCTGATAGCCAACTTAGCTTCTTTAGTTATCAAACATCAGAGTAAGTGTCCCTCAAAATATATTTTAAATAATTCCCTACCAATAATGACATATTATAGGGATTTTTTTTTATAGTTTTCACTTTTCATTTCTTGTGAAATTATCAACTCTAATAGATTTAGGTAAAAAGTTGTATATGTTAGAGAACCATTCAGATGGTGTTGTGTTGTAAATCTTAAATAGAACCATTAGAGATATGGGGTCCATATGGTACACTAATGTACATTGTAATCATTTGATAATTAAAATAGCTTGATATTCATCTATGTCAGTAGGGATGAATGATGCAAAACTATTCATTACATTGGCATGACAATTATCTTTACATGGGATGTTTTCGACAAAGAAGTTATCAAATTGAGCCTGTAGACATTGAACCATATTATTTTATGGAATGAGGCATTATTATTTGGTTTGGTATATATATATATATATATATATATATATATATATATATATAACTTGATTGATAATTAATTATAAATCCCCATAAAATTTAATTTATCTAATCTAGAGATCCTAAGCTACTTGTAGTCCTAAGATAAGAGCATTGTATTTTGTGATGTTTTTGGTACATGAGAAACTAGGTCAATAAGTGATAGATACTTTGTGCCCAAGTGGGTTGAAAAAAACAATTCTAACTCTAGCACCAAATGCACATCTAAAACAATCAAATAACATTATCCATGTATTGAAAGTTGTATTATATGCTATGAACTCATCTCTTAAATTGTCAATAGTAGGATTTGTATCTAATAATGGGGATGTTATTAATTGATTTGCAATTATCTAGCCTTTTACTCATTTTTTAAAAATGATCTTGAGGTAAAATTCTATGAGTAACATAACCCTCTTTGTAATACAACATAATAGATGCAATTTCAACATAAGGACTTTAAAGGATCTAATTTTATAATGCGTTATGTCTCAATGTTAATCATATAGTGTTAGAGCTTTTGACTAGCAGATACAAGTTCCAAACAAAGTTTTTAAATTTTTGGGTAATTTATTTCATAATCAATAAGTGTATAATTGATAAATTAAATGTCGCACTCTCTATATTGATCATCGTATTTTTATAGGAGTTCCAAACAAAGTGCATGATTTGTGGTTGAGAGGTAAAGTAGAAGTGGTTTGTCAAGTACTGGTGGGACCAAGACAGGTGGGTTTAACAATTAATATTTAATTAGATTAAATATTTCTTGGCATGTGATGTCCAATTCAAATTTTACATCCTTTTAAAGTAATATAGTGAATGATTGGGCCTTATCTATGAGTTGTGCCACAAAGAGGTGTATTACTTGAATCTTGCCTTGGAGGGAGCCAAGTTGCTTTAAATTGGTAGGAGGAGGCATATCCATAATTGATTTGACTTTATTGGGGTCAACCTCTATTCCATATTGGGATATTATGAATCCCAAGAGTTTACCTGATGAAATCCCAAATATGTATTTGTTGAGATTGAGTTGTACATTATATTTTCTAAGTCTAGAGAAAACCTATCATAAATCTATTTCAATGATGTTTTTTTTTTAAAATTTTGAAATCAAATCATTGACATAATATTCAAATATCTTTGAATGAGATCATGAAATATATGTGTCATTATTTTTTGGTATGTTTCACCTATGTTTTTAATCCAACAAACATGACTATATAGTAGAAAGTGCCTTATGGTGTGGTAAAATAAGGTTTTTCCTAGTCCTCTGCAGTGATCTTAATTTGATTATAACCGATGAAGCCATCCATAATGGAGAACATCTCATAGAATGTTATAGAGTTTAATATCATATTGATGTTTGACAAAAGAATCTCATCTTTATGAAATGCTTTGTTCAGATCTTTAGAATCATAACAATATCAGATGTGGATATTAGGAGTTATAACAGGAATAATATTAGCAACTCATTATGGATGAGCAATTATTTAAATGAAATAGGCATCCAACATTTGTTGGATCATGCTTTTAATAAAAGAGTAACTTTGGGGTGCATTTTTCAAATATTTTGTTTAACTAGCTTGGAATTGGGTTATAGTGTAATTATGTGTACTGTGATTGAAGGATCAATGTCATGCATATCAAAATAAGCCTAGGCAAATACTTAAAAAAAAACTTTTAAAATGTGATGAATATGTGTATCTTTTGATTTATGTAAGGTAACAACCAATAATATGATACAAGGATAAGTATGTGTTGCAAACATTGAATTTGATTGTTTCTTCAGTAAATAGCATAGATCAATCCATAGTGTATGGTGTTGTAGGGATAGTATCATATGTGTTAGGTAACATATCATCTAAGTCATGTCAGTGTTTACCCAAGTATGTTTGGGCACTTATGGAATGAGGAAACCTATTCTTATGATAGGAGGAATGTATATCCTCATACACACCTAGGAATTTTAAGAGAGCCTCATCATTATAAAACTCATCAAAAGTAGGTAGATTTGGAGAAGTTCTATCATTGATAAGATTAGGGTAAACAACTAAGAGTGTATAAACATGGTTTACCATATTATCTACATGTGGAATAGGTGGACAAAACATGATATGCTAAGACGTATGGTGAGAGGACTTGCCATTGGATATGTTATCTTTATATCTAAGTCCTTATATATTGTGTTGAACATATGTTTCAATGGGAATAAGGATTACCTACTCATGTTTGTCATAGCCCTATCTTATGTAACCCATTTTTTGGAAGTATCTCAATGCAAAAGAAGAAATAAACTTATTATCCTATGTTCTAGAAATAATTGGGGTAGTGATACACATGTTATGAATAGTATACTAGAGTGGTGTTGTAGAAATATCCATGTGAGGAATATAATTGTGTGAAGGATTTGTATGTTAACAATAATTGAATGGTTCTTTAACCATATGACATTTATAGATATGATCTCTATCGCTAAACTTTAAACATGCATGTAAAGTGGATAGAATTGCATGCATATCATGAATCCACGGTCTTCCAAGAAAAATAATTTAATTAAGATAATTTGGCATAGCTTGACATGTTTTAGGTAGTGTTCTAGGACCCAATGTAAGGTTTAGTGTGATTTGACCCAAGAATTTACATGGAATATTATCAAACCCTCAAATGTTCATATCAGAAGGATCCATATCATTAGCATGTATATTAAGAATTTGAAGAAAAAATATATTGCAAATGTTTAACCTTGATACATTGTCGACCAAAACACATTTGATACCTACCTTATTAATTCCTAATGAAATGTAGAGAGGCAAGTGTAAATCTATGGTGTGATGAGGTGGGAGATCTTCCCTCTTGAATGAAATATGCTCTTTAGTATATTTCATATTATTAATTATAGAAGAAACATAAGCTAACTAATTTGTTTGAGGAACCTAAGTGTCACAGAATGTAACATACAAAATGTATTTATATGTGCTAGAATGTTGTAGGAGCTCTAAAATTGAATCTATAGTTGAAGAAGCACTAATCTAGTAGACAAATCTATATCCATGGGTGTTGATAACTTGCCAAGCTTTAGGACCCCATATGGACATCATAACCTAGACCTTAGGTTTACTAAGTATGTAGAGATGGTAGTAGAGGTAGGATGGTGGTTAGATGTGTGTGATCGAGAAGGAGGAGTTATAAGCGAGACCACTAATGTTTCCTTATGTCTAGGAGTGATAGGTGTAAAAACCTTATTGGGTTTGCCTTAAAAAAATGCGATAATTTTTTTAATTTAATCAACATAATCCTTCATTAGAATTCACCAAGAGAATCTAATTAGTTATATAGATATAAGAATATAATTATATTAACTATAAATAAGCATGTGACATCTAACAGTCACTAATCATTATCAACATAAAAAACACATCATAACCAAATATAGGAAGTAGTTACAAATACCCAGCCATGGTGGTACAATGATACAACCACTGTTACCAAAGTAAAAATAAGTAAATAATTACATATCATCAGATTAATCTCTCAATAAAAATAAATAAAATATAATGTACAAGATACAAAGCTCCATAGAGCATGACTTATCAAACTCTAGTATCTTTGGTAATATCAAGTGTTGTCTCTAAAAAAGTACTGATGTGTGGAGGGAGAGCATCATCCAAGTACTTTTACACACCAACCATGAGCCATTGATCACCCCCATAATTCCTCATTAGGTAATGTCTCTCCCTTCATGAATAAGTAGATAGTGATGATATGGGAAACCATAAAGACAAGCTGGTACCCATGTGCTGTATGATTTTTTTTAAAAATGCACTGTATCATAAAGAAATCCATTCTAATAAGATATCACAAAAACATGTAAATCATACACATGAAATGACAATGTCTCTCTAACATTATATGGCTCAAGTTTTTTAATAGTTATTGATCATTAAGATCAGTCAAATTCATAAATAATACTTGATTATATTACCTTCATCTGACATTGTGATGCTAGTAAGCTAGTGAAGTTTGTCTCACTACTTACTAGGTACCAAAAATGTGTTATTTGGTTAACATATATATAACCAATGGATTCATACATATTACTTCCTACTGTCAATCAAAAAACATGTTAAACATAATAATAAACAAAATACATACAGTTAGTCCGTCAAACATATGAATGAATCTAAGCTATAGTTTTCAAACATAATACACTCTATCACATCCCATAATATCATATTTCATTATTTATGAACACAACTATATAATTATGAACAACCAGTCTTATAATTTTGAGAACCAAATGTTTCATAATCATAAATAATAAGCAAGCAAATACAATTCATACCACCTAGGTATATCCTATGTTAAAATATATATTACTATAACTTATATACACATATCACGATGCACTAATATATGCTATATATGTCTAAAAACTTGTACATTTTAATTTATTCATAATATATATCACTCACTAGTGTGTGTGTGTGTGTGTGTGTGTGTGTGTGTGTGTGTGTGTGTGTGTGTATAATTTTCAAAGCATCAGATTACTCATTACCAAGTTATATCATAATATTTGATTTAAACAATTTAATTCCATTTTCAGGAGACCATTTTCATATGGTTATATTTTATTTTCCCTCGAACTCCTATGACTTACATTAATAATCCATTAACTTTAGGTATTGGCATATGACCCAATACACCCATAAATATTATATTTTTATATGAATACTTAAATCCATATGTAGATATATTTCCTATATATATACACCCTTGTATATATTAACTAAATATTATCAATCAACAATATATAAATACTATAGGCATTGACAATCACATAAAATTTTAATCAATGACATCATATGATTTCAACAACCAGTCTTAATAAAAAAATCTAGCATATACTTTGTTTTAAACAACTTGTTACATTTTTAAGGACTAGTATGAATAGGGTTCATTTATTCAAGAATATAAAATTTGGTTTTATCAGACCATAAAACTATAAAATCACATCCCCTTATATACAAATATATACCATATAGGCATACAAACACTTAAATCTTGATATCAATATATATTCCATATAAATATGAGTGCTAATGTTTTTCAGTCCTAGCCACAAAATGCACTTAATATTACATATTGATTATCTCATAAAGTAAACTATAGATAAATATATCTATCTATATATTTATAGACATTTTTCATTTGGCTATAGTGTGAAATTAATTATGTCATTACTTCATGTTTCAATCAATAATTTTCACATAGATTTCATAAAAAATTATAAGAAAACTCCTAAATATCATAACTCTATATTGTGTAACCCTCCACTACAGTAAGCCAAAATCACTAATAAACTCAACTTGGTTTTTTTATTAGAAGATTTGTTGCATGATAGAAATCTGACTATGCAAATCTAGGAATAATCAAGGAATAATAAAGGTTTAAAAGGAAACCAAATCCACATGATAATAATTTGTCTTACCATAACCATTATTAAATATAAACTCTCAACTTATATATATATATATATATATATATATATATATATATATATATATATATATATATATATATATATATATATATATATATATATATATATATAATATTAAGTTACCATATATAAATCAACACGTATTAATTACTTTAAGACTGATGTCAAAATCGTTATAAGACAACTTAAATGTAGCTAATTAGATTCTTGCTACATCATAGTACCCTCGACTTATTATTTATATAAAATCAAGCCTAAAGTGATTTTACAGTGATTTTATATACCCAAATACAAATTAATCTATACTCTGAAAAGAAATATAGAAATAGGAGACATATCTTAATTCGAAACTGAGATTTGCATCTATTTCAATAATATGTCTTTATCCTTTATAAAATATATAATTATATAGAATCACATATAATCTAAGAATTACTCAGTGCTTTAGTAAGAGGTTTATTTTTAACACTATACTTATTACCAACATTATACAACACTAATAATATAAATACAATGCTTAATATTTATACATAAAATGCTAATAATATATAGATTGTTGTATAATTATACATACAACACTTATTATAATAGAAATATTGTTGTATTAACATATAAATTGTGCCTATACTTTCCTGTTAGACATCTATATAAATCATTATTTATGGACTATGGAATTTGGAATCAGATCACCTAACATATATCCTTAACATGCACACAATTTGTAATCACATAATTTAATATATCCGCATGCACTATTAGCGATATGCAATATATTAGTGATATGCAACACATGTAATATTAATAATGTGATGAAATAGTAATGATATGTAATAGATAATAGATTTGAGTAGTATTAAAAATATAATGGGATATGCAATATATCACCATGCACTCAGATATGTTAATATGATGCTATCACACATCCCCATGCACTCAATCCCCATGTATTATAACAGGTTTTAATATAAATAGAACTATTCATAGATCACCCAATGCATATATTTACATCACTGTAATATCAAGTAACACCAACACGTGAAGTATATACAAATTATTGTAAGACTCAGATCTCTATTTTACTCAGTCATATTTTATTCCATGGTTTTCTTTAATAATAAGCTTAGATTTTGTATACATAGATTACGAACTTCACACAAAATTCAATATGCTACCTACCTAGTTAATATTTTAAACTGGTAAGGTGTTATCTAGATAATTTTTTCTTGCTTTAGTCCTTTTCATTATCCTCAATGTTCTGATCTAATCTTCCTCCTTTCTTCCTTTTATGATTTTTATTTTCCTATGTTGTGCCTCACTTACCTTTGCAAGAATATATTCTAATTTTCATCAATGTGGTACTTTTCCTTTTAAAATTGATTTTTTTAAATCTTTCTAATTTTTTTTATTTATTTTAATTCATTGATTTTCTTTTTTCTTCTTTAATTTATTTAAAACATTTCCCTTATTTTATTATTTATTTTTATATTTACCAATTTAACTTAATAATAAATAACTATTAAGTAAAAATAGTTAGTCATAATGACTTAATAAAAGTACTACTAACATAAGTCATGTAATGATATTTTTAATATCATAGAGATAATTGGCTAATGTCCTTAACCATTGCTAAGACAACTAATTAGTCCACATATAGTAGTACTAACACAATTCATATAAATTTATGTTTTTAAAAACATTAGCAATTATGAACATATTAGCACTACATAACCCAAACACATAATATTAATTATACATAATCATTAACTAAGCTAATACAAAATTAACAAGCATAAAATTTTATCTAAATGCAAACAACATCTAAAAACATACTATATTAATCATTCAAACAATGCATATAACATTTACTATATAATGTAGTGTGTGCAAAGTTTTAACAGTTCTTTTGTCATTTCTAACCCTCTCTGATGATTCTCTCCCTCTGTCATGTTCTGAGAAATGAATCTCTCATGTGTCCAACCATGACAAGTAGGTAGTTAGTCCATAATATCATGATATGTATATCGTAAAATAATATTAAAATAACAAATTAACATGATGATAATGTAAACAATATACATTATAGCTAACTCATAATAATCAAATAATAAAATGTAAGCAACATACAATATCCCCATAAAAGCATATGACTTATAGCTTAGCTAGTAAAAATCAAATTAAATTTTCAACTATTGAAAATATATGAATAATTAAGTAAGTTTGTTTAGTAGAAAATTGGGATGTAACATCCTTCCCCCTTAAAACTAGTAATTATTCCAGATGTCACTTATTTAAACATAAGTTATAAATTGAAAACATTGTTTAGTAGAGAAATAACATAGTATAAAGTATCAAATCAAGCAAATAAATGTGAATTTTTTTTGTAAAACTCATCATAGTCCTCTCAAGTAGAATTATCATCAGCGTATTGATCCCACAAGACCTTGCACTATGACATATTCATATTACACAACAAAGTTTACAAGTGTCAATTAATCTAATTAGTTCTACCATGACTATACTAGGGTCTAAAACTAGCAAGGCAAGTCTATATGCTACAGGACTAACCACTTATAATATCTCAAAGGGTCCCACACATCTTGATAAAATTTTTAATGACTTCCCAAATTTGAACTTAAACCAAAAACACATGAAATCATCATAAAATCTAAAAATAAATAGCCAGGGAGAGTTCCACAAAGCCTCTTGATCCCTCTACACATCTCTCTATCCTAGAGATTTTTTTTATTCTAGAGAAAAGTGTTTAGGGAATCTACAAAGAATTATGTGTATAAGTTAATACTGTTGTTACTCCTCGTAGCTCATGATAAGTATAACTTGTCATTACTATCGTTACTCCTTGTATCTCTTGATAAGTAGGATGCTGAATAAGAACTAGAAATACTACATTTTTAATGTATATAAAATTAAAGAATAAATATTTCATAATATACATGTGTATGGCCATATGATTTAATTTAACAAGACCTGCTTGTGAAATCCTAGATTTGACAAGATCCCCTTGTTAGATTTAAAATCAATAACTAACAAGTCAATGCGAGACTAACTAGGATCCACTCCCATCTCTTAGTACTCATGTTCTTAATTCACCACTCATCCCTTAGGTCTTCATGACCTAATGATCTTTAAAATATGTACAAGGTTCATTTGAATCACAAATCCATACTAACAGATCATATAAAGCAATGATATATGATAAATAATTCAATATGTACCAACATACATTACAATAAAAAACATACAATCATTCTATAATTGTATTAAGTTACTATTAGACAAACATAACTAGTATCAAATTTCACCACTTAACCCATCTCTGCTATACTTGTAGTTAAGAGAAAATAATGTTAAAACTATCATAACAAACAAATACCAAGGATCACACCATCCTTACAATATTATAAAAGGAAAAAGCAAGATAATGTCTCCCTACTTTCTTAGATAGTTACAAACCAAGTCATAAGCTTATCTCAACCCCTTAGTCTAACAAGATGTTCCACACATCCTATTTCATACTCGCTCTAAGAGAAGGTACATAAATGTCTCATCAAATAAACATGTTTATAGTAAGATGATAATACTACCAATCTAATCAAGGGTAAATAATAACATAATAATTATAATCAACTTATAATTATTAATCTAGAACCAATATAAATTCAAGGTTCTCCACTCCATGTGGTCAAAGTTCACAAGATTAGATAAATTAGCAATATAAAGTAGTGAACTAAAATCTCAATAACAAAAATCTTAAATACCCTCACATGGTATGAATGAAACACCACATCCCAAGTTTCCATAATCACTACTTGCTTACCAAACCTGTAAGTGTAGTAACACAGCCTATTTCCATGACTAGAAGGAAAAATATGAATCAATCCATTCCATTCATACATCATCTCTATCAAGAAGTAGAACACACTATCCCTTGAACTCTAGCGCAAATATGATCCAAAAAACTTTTTAGAAATAAGTTTTTATTTAAGGGAACAGTAAATCAACATCATAAAAATATGAACCCCCTTGGTGGGCTTATAATTATGTCAAAAGAGAGTGAGAGAGTAGAAACTCACCTCAATGCTAGCTATGTGAGATTATGCCTCCTCCTAATCCACATAAGCATAGGGGTGCCAATCCATGAACAAAATCCTAACACATATGAATTCACAACCAAGACATGTACACTCTATTACAAGAAAATTTCCATCGTAATAGGTGGTGTCAATCCATAAACGGTCCTTTAGGATTCCGTTCCCTAGGATATATATATATATATATATATATATATATATATATATATATATATATATATATATATATATATATATATATATATATAAGTCACATATCTCTATCTAAAATGCACATATTCTAAGTGAGAAGCATCCCATACCTTTTTTACACTCACAATACAAAACCGCAAGTGGCAGAGGTGACTTGACTACCAAGTAAAGATGTAATCACTCTTGAGGTGTTTAATCTAAGTGATCTAAAATATGGTAGGAATCTCTTGTCCATGAATCATGAAATATGCTATGATTCACCTTCCTAAACATCATATGCAACTATCACCATCGAGGCACTTGATAAACTAACCCTTTAACAACTCTAATAAGGCACAAATGCTCCTAAGGGAACACACTCAATGTAACATACACTTTTCATCTACATAGGTAAACATAATTTTGAAAATATTGGATATCTATTACCTACAATAATCACCAAGCCATATAGGAGGATTTACTAGATCTCAAAACTCTAACCATGGTGTAACATGGTTCTACACTGAGGTACTATAAGTCTAAAAAAAAAACTTCACTTAACCAATATAATACTACATGTCACAAGGCTCTCCATTTGTGAGTACAACCTATGCTCTTGTATCCTAAGGTTTTCCCCTACTCAGTGTAATGTTCATGTTTATCCTAGTGTACTTCCTAATCTAGGGTTGATATTTGGTCCTTGGTTTTATTCATGGCTGAGACAATCTAATCTAACTTTGCTACTTATTCAGTGGTAAATCAGTTAGGATAAAATGAAGGGTTACTATCATTGACATTTGAATGACCCTCTCTAGATACTATAGCTTTCACCACAAACTTTTATGATAAACATAAGGATACAAAAATGCTAGTAGACTCATTAGGTCCTAGAGTTCAAGCCACAACTCTAATACCACATATAACAATTTTGCTAGGTTTGACTTAGCAAAATGTGATAATTTTTATTTTTTTAATTTAATCAATGCATTTCTTAATTATAATTTCCCTTGAGAATCTAATTAGTGATCCATATATATCCTTATAAGTATATTAACTATAAATAAGCATGTGACATCCAATAGTCACTAATCACTATCAACATAAGAAACACATCATAAATAAATATGAAAAGTAATAACAAATACCTAACCATGACTAGTACAATGATACAACCATCACTATAAAAGTATAAATAAGTAAATAATTACATCTCATCAGATTGATGTCTCAATAAAAAGAAATATAATATAATGTAAAAGATACAAGATACAAATCTCTATAGAGCATGAATTCCTAAACTCTAGTATCTCTAGCAATCTCAATTGTCATCCCTAAATAAGTACTGTTATGGAAAAAGAGAGCATCATCTCAATATTTTTACACACCAACCATCGACCATCGATCCCCCACAAAATTTTCTATTACGTAATGGTCCTACATGGATGAGTAGATAGTGATGGTGCAGAATTCCAAAGAGACAAGCTAGTACCTATTTGATGTATGATTTCTAAAAAAAAATGTGGTGTATCATAAAGAAACCCATTCTAAAAAGATATCACACAAACATGTAAATTTATACACATAAAATGACAATGTTTCACTAACATTACTTAGTCCAAATTTTTTAATAGTTATTAATCTCTAAAATCAGTCAAATTCATACACAACACTTGATCATATTATCTTCATCTAAAATTATGATATTAGTAAGCTAGTGAAGTCTATCTCACTACTTAGTCAGTATATATATATATATATATATATATATATATATATATATATATATATATATATATATATATATATATATATATATATATATATATATATATAACCAATAGATTCATATAGATTGCATCCTAATAGCAATCATAAAATATGCTAAACATAACAATAACTTAAATACATACATTTAGTCCATTAAACATATGAATGAATCTAGACATATCAACTTCAATTTATAAGTACCTGGGTATAACATACATTTAGACTATAGTTTTCAAACATAATACACTATAACATCCCATAATATCATAGTTCATTATTTATGAACACAACTACATAATTATGAACAACCAGTCTTATAATTTTGAGAACCAAATGTTTCATAATCATACATAATAAACAAATAAATATAATTTATACCACCTAGGTATATCCTATGTTAAATTGGATACTACTTTAACTTATAGGCACATATCATGATATATTAATATATGTTATATATGTCTAAACACTTGTATATTTTAATTTACTTATAATATGTAATGCTCACCACTCTTCATTACTACATGTATATATATCAACACTTTGTCATCTTAATTTTAAAGAGTCAGATTACTCATATCCAATTTATACCATAATCTTTCATTTAAACAACTTAATTCATTTTCTAGGAGACCATTTTCATATGTTTATAGTTTCTTATCCCTCAGAATCCTATGACTTATATTAACAATCCATTAATTATAGGTATTGGCATATGACCCAATACACCCATAAATGTTATATTTTTATAAGAATACTTAAATTCATATGTCGATATATTTATTATATATACACACTTTTACATGTTAACTACATACTAGAAATCAACAATATATAAATACTATAGACGTCGACAGTCACCTAAAATTTGAATCAATAACTTCGTTTGATTTCAACAACTAGTCATAATAAAAAATTTAGCATATACTTTATTTTAAATAACTTGTTGCATTTCTAAGGACGGGTATACATAAGGGTCCATTTTTTCAAAAATCTAAAATTTGGTTTTATCAGACCACAAAACTATAAAAGCACATCCCTTTATGTACAAATATATATAATATAAGCACACAAGCACTTAAATATTCATATCAATATATATTCCATATAAATACTAGTGCTAATATTTTTCAGCCCTAGCCACAAAATGCACTTAATATCCCATATTGATCATCTCATAAAGTAAACTATAGCAAAATATATTTTTAGACACTTTGCATTCGGCTATAGTGTGAAATTGATTATGTCATTACTTCATGTTTCAATCAATAATTTTCACATTGATTTCATAAAAATATATAAAAAATCTCCTAAAAATAATTACACTAGATTGTTTAACACTCCGCTACGGTAAGCCAAAATCACTAATAAAGTTTAATTGCTTTGTTATTAGAACATTTATTGCATGGTATGAATACAATTTTAAAAATCTAGGAATAATCAAAGAAAAATTAAGGTTTAAAAGGAAACCAAATCCATATGATAAAAATCCATCTTACCATAACCATTATTAAATATAAACTCTCAGCATATGTGTGTATATATATGTGTGTGTGGGGGGGGTGTGTATTAATACACACATACAGACACACACATGCGCACACATAAGTTTCCATATATAAATCAACACACAACAACTTTAAGACTGATGTCAGAATCGCCATAAGATAACTTAAATGCTGCTAATTACATTCTTGTTTTATCATAATACCCTCGACTTACTATTTATATAAAAACCAGCCTAAAGCACTTTTACATTGATTTTATATACCCGAATACAAATTGCTCTATACACTGAAAATAAATATAGAAATAGGAGATATATCTTAAACCAAAAATGGTATTTGCATTTAGTTCAATAATATGTCTTTATCCTTTATAAAATATAGAATTATATAGAATCACATATAATCTAAATATTACTCACTGCTTTAGTAATAGGCTTATTATTAAACTATACTTAGTAACAGAATTATATAGCGCTAATAATATACATACATACAACACTTAATAATTATAAATACAACACTAATAAGATATAGATCATTGTATAATTATACATACAACACTAATAATAATATAAAGACCGTTGTATTAACATAAAAATTATGCCTATACTTTCCTGTCAGACCTCTATATAGAGGTGGGCGATTTCAATCAGGTAAAAAAAATTCACATATAAATCACTGTTTATGCACCATGCAATTCATGCCCAGATCGCCTAACATATATCCCTAACATGCTCTCAATTTGCAATCACATATGTTAATATATCCCCATCCACTATTAGCAATATGTAATATATTAGCGATATGCAATATATGCAATGTTAACAATATGATGTATTATTAGTGATATGCAATCAATAATAGCTTTGAGTAGTATTAACAATACAAATAAATATGAAATATATTCCCATACACTTAGACATGTTAATACAATGTAATCATAAATCCCCTTGCACTCAATCCCCATGCACTATAATAGGTTTTAATATAACTATTCACAAATCACCCCATGTATATATTTACATCATTGTAGTATCAAGTAACATCAAAACGTGAAGTATATAAAGATCATTGTAAGACTCATATTTCTATTTTACTCAGTCATATTTTATTCCATGGTTTTATTTAACAATAATCTTAGATTTTTCATACATAGATTATGAACTTCACACAAAACTCAAGACTCCACCTACCTGGTTAATCTTCTAAGTTGGTAAGGCACTATCTGGATAATTTTTGCTTGTTTTAGTCCTCCTTATTATCCTCAACGTGTTTCTCTACTCTACCTCCTTTCTTCATTTTATGATTTTTCTTTTCCTATCCTACACCGCATTTTACTTTGCAAGAATATATTCTAATTTTCATAAATATGGTGCATTTCCATTAAAGTTTGATTTCTTTCTTTTTTCTTTATTTATTTTTATTTCATGATCTTTCTAATTTGTTTTATTTATTTTAATTCCTTGATTTTGTTTCTATTTTATTTATTTATTTAAAACACTTTCCTTATTTATATTTCTTATATCTATATTTTCTAATTTAAATTAATAATAAATAATTATTAAGTATAAATAATTAGTCATAATGATTTAATAAAAATACTATTAATGTAAGTCACTTAATGATATATTCGATATCATAAGGATAATCAGTGAATATCCTCAACCATTGCTAAGATAATTGGTTAGTCCACATGTGGTAGTACCAACATAATTCACACAAATTTACATTTTCAAAAACATTAGCAATTATAAACACATTATCACTACATAGCTTAAACACACAAGATTAATTACACATCATTATTAACTAAGCTAACACACAATTTGTATACATAAATATTTATCTAAATGCAAATAACATCTAAAAATATACTATGCTAACCATTCAAATAATACATATTACATATAATATCTAATGCGGTGTTTGCAAGATTCTAGTCATTCCTCTATCATCCTTCAACAATTTCATATACGTCACCCTCTATGATGATTCTTTTCCTCCATCATGTTCTAAGGCATTGATCTCTCCCATGTCTAACTCATGACAAATAGGCAAGTAGTCCATAATATCATGGTATATATAATAAAATAATGTTAAAATAATAAATTAACATGATCATAATATAAATAATATACATTACAACTAACTCATAGTACTGAAATCATGAAATCTAAGAAATATATAATTTCACATAATAACATATGACTTATAGCTTAGCTATTAAAAAAAAAAAAAAAATTATCAACTATAGAAAATCTATGGATAATCAAGTAAGTTTGCTTAGTGAAAAATCATGATGTAACAATAGAGAAGGAATCAAAATAAACTAAAGACAAAAATGCATCTAAAAGAGACTTGTTAATTTTAGGTAGTACAATTGTTATTTTATATAATGTATTCTCTATTTAATTAAAGATTTGTGTCTTAATTGAATTCCACATAAGAGAAATATAGCATGCTAAAGAAATAATGAAACATGATAAGCCTTTTAATTGATATGAGTCATCATGTAAACATGTTTCTATATCTTTTCCAAGTTCATTTTGAATTAAAGGGAACAAATATGAAAATGAAAGTATTAAACTTTGAAACAAAAATTGATACACCTCTTCTAACATTATTATCATGATTATATCAAATAAAATCAAAAATATATCTAAAATCTGAATGTTATAAATGTAAACTCTAGGGTTAGCTGGGGTAAGGATTTTTTTATCAATGTTCAAAGTTAGTCATGTTCATCAAATATTTTAACCTTTTAGGACTTAGGATATGTAAATCCTCTGTTTGTTAAAGATATGAGTAGACTAGATCAAGGAAATAATATGCAAGAAATACAACCATTGATTTGTTACAAAATTTACTAGCTTTGACTTTTCTAAAAATAGTAATAAATACAACAAGTAATAACTTAGATGGAAACTAATGAATAAAAATTATCTAGGTGCTTGAAATTAGGATAAAAACTACTGAGTGTCGTAAACTAGATCCCAGTGTCAGAACCCCTCCTGAATAGTAGCACCATAATTAGACAGTAACACCATTATTGAAAAAGTGGTAGTAAAGTCCTTATATTTGAAGTACTATTATCTACTTATTAGGGAACTAATGGTTTCAATTTCCAATTAACATATATTTTTTCATCTAATCAAATTTTTAGAAATGCATATAATTTGAATAATTCCAAAAAATTTCACAAAAATAATAAAATATTTCCAAAGGTGTTATTTACAAATATTTCTTGGATTTAATACAACTATAGATATTATTAACAATGAATTATTTTTTTAATATTTTTAATATGATGATGGTCATGTGATTGTTTTTCTTAAAATACAATCATTTTTTAGAAGACTAGACCTTCCACCATCATGACCTGCTCTATATGCACACAAGGATCACCATTCCAGATGTTGTGCCATAAATGAGTATCTCAATTAAAGCAGGTAAGGAGAGAAATGTAATTTGATGTGTACTTGTTTGTAATAAAGAAATCATAAATTTTTAAGTTGGCAACTATAAACCTAGTGCTTGGAGTGGGGGAAATGATACATACATGCAATAAGGACACAAGATTTAAAATAACCATCATTATATGATTGAAATTTTATATCTTTTATTCAATAATTTTCAAAATTAAATTAGTGTGAGTTGCATTTAACTTTTTCTTGTACTCTATAATTAATACAAGCATAATTGAAAAAAAATGAATTATTTGAATCCTAATATCTATATCAAAATATAATGTTTTTAGTATAACAATATGCCTTAATATTTTGGATATTAAATATTTTATTTATATTTGGTTTATTACAATAATTATATAGATATTATAATAATTATTTTATAAATAAATAAAAGTATGTATATATTTTTTGAATATTTCCAAAGGCATTAAATGGAAATGTTGAATTACATAGAATGTTGACATCCATGTCCATATTTTAGAAATAAACATACAACAGATTTACAATGTTGAGTAAGCATACAACTAAATCAATGAGCTCCTTTGACTAAGTAACCATGAGTAAGGGGCATTCACAATGTCAGAATCACCCAATATAATAGATCGAAGGTCAAATCACTAACTATCACAAACTTCGACGATAATATTATGCTCCTATTCAAACAGATTTGTTATCATTATTTGTATATCCATGCATGATACACCTACTAATAGTATATCTATTTATATGATGCAGTCCTATTTCATCCTTGTTCAAATAATATAATCAAGGTCAAATTAGTAAATATCAACAACATTGACAAGAATATTATATACATTTCAAAAAGATTTGACACCATTGTTTTGTAGTTTCATTCATGATACAACTACTAATACCATGTCTATTTGTATGATGCATTCCTATTTCATATTTATTCTTTTTTGAGTTCATGATACTACTTCATAAAATATAACCAAGGTCAAATTGGTAAATATCACCAACTTCACCAAGAATATTATATACCTATTCAAATAGATTCAATATCATTATTTGTAGATCTATACATGATACACCTACTAATACCATATCTATTTATATGATGCATTCCTATTTCATCCTTGTTCTTTGTTGTGTTCATGGATGTATCATTTTGCATAATTTTATTGACTCTTTCCTATTTTTTAGTTGTATATTTGTCACTCTCTGCTACGTATACTCCACATTCATTGATAACTATTATCATTTTTTTGTGTCAGTCTAAAAATATTTATCATGTTACTGTTAAGCTTTCATCCATCACCATGTCTTTCATATTTTTTGATAAATCTATCATGGTGATCATTATGAGCATCATTATGTGCTAAATGATTCTTGTCTGTATAATCTAGACCTACTTTTTGATCTTTTAGACCTTTTATTTTTGTGTATTTATTTTTATTGTAATAGTTATATTCCTAAATGAAACACTATATTCATTTCTCAAAAATTATGTCTTTTATTTTGAGATACTACAAATAAGTCTACAAGAGATGAACTTGATGTGCATATGTAACATCAATTGATATGTTATTTGAAGGATATTAGTTTTTTATGCATTTTACTATTGTCAATTCTTATTTCCATTTATATAGCATAAAATCAATTTACAAATATTAAATTTTAACACCTTAAATCTTAACTTGAATCATGAGTGTAAGGAACATTAACTGCTATTCTTTCATATTTCAAATCACACACTTCTAACTAGTTTTTATTTTTTGTCTCATCTTACATGGATAAATACCTCCTTTACCTACACAAACAAGACAAATAAATAATTAATAAACAAATATCAGTATTTCTCATATAGGAATTACATCTCAAAGTCATACTTCATTTTTTTTATTACCAATGTATATACAAATATCAATGACTTTTTTAAAATTTTCTTGAACTTCAATACATTTTAATTTATCAATATTGTTTATCTATATATATTACTACTATAGGACTTGCATCTCAGACTTATACTTTATTTTACTTCTATAAATAATGCATATATACAAAAGTCAATGACATGTTTAAATTGGACCTATATTGCTAAAGTTTATTGTTCTATGTTTCACTACAAATTGAAACTTATTTTTGTATTTTTTAATAGTCACTTAAAAAAATACTTTAATCTATTTCATGCCAACACTTTGATTTCAATTAACCAAAAATTAAATACAACAAACTATTCACTATGAAGTCAAGGATTGGCCACTATGCACTTTCAGGGAATCACTCTGAATTGATAATTTTCCATACAACCACAATCATCCTTCTATAACCTGACTTATCTATGTAATACCAATACAACTTCACAATTAAATCTATGTAATGACTTCAAGGCAACATTATTCACTATCCTTTATGTCACTTATATAGCTCCTATGCCTATTTATATTATCATTTACATTTGGTTTTTGTCTACTTTGTTATTCATCGCTTAATTTTTAGATGTGCATTTTAGCATATTCAAAATATTAACAACATTTGTTAATTTTTATGTACTGAATATCTTTAAGTTACAAACATTAGCTACTACTTTTTTTTCATAGATTATTATATTTTATCTATTCACTTTTTTTATTCCCTACCTACAATTCATTGATACAATAAATTTACATACAAAATCCAATATACATTGTCAATACTTTTACGGGAGGAATCAATAGTCAAAATTTGATCCACAAGCTTGCCCACATACATTTCAGTGTATACTTTATGTTACAATGGGCTAAAAAAAAAATTCATCTTCACCAATTTGTATAAAAAGTATTTTCCTAACACCTATGTGTGAGATAAGATTTGGGGTTCAATTCCAACTCCAATGGACACTACACTAAATAAATAGATATTTATAAGTCCCAAAAAAATTATTCTACACATTGACATAGTAAAAAAAACTAAGGTATGTAATTTAATTTCAAACCCTTTTTTCCAATTTTTAAATTACAGAACTAACAAAATGTATAAGATGATCTAGTCTACCTTTTCCTTGTTGTGCAAGGACAACCCCTACTGCATTATCATAAGCATCTATGTGCACATGGAATGAATTCTTCCATTCAGGAAAGACAAAAATTAGTGATGTTAAGATCATTCGTTTTAGATCAATAAATGTTTTTGGACATTTTTCCACCCTTCAAAACTTTGTTTGGATGAAAAAAGGCAATTAATATAAGAAATTGGGTTGGTTTAATACATGGTGGTTGGGAGCCCTGACTTTAATAAAAACAAACCCTCGCATGACTTAAGGTAAATTAAGAGACACATATTTGGTCTGAGTGAGTGTTGGCATTGTCAGGGAAATCTAAAACAATAAACATGCTCCGATCCCTACTGAGTCAGGATCTTGCTCTACCAATTAGAGCACATATGATTACTTCTTGTATTAGCAACTAAACACAGAATTATACCAGAATCAATAAGTAACTAGAAATATGAAACAACACAGGAATATGAGAGACAATACACAATTGTATTAATAATCACTCAGAAGAATATACAATAAGGAAGATGCCACTTCTTCCTCCACCTCAAAGGTTCGCCATGCCTCAAGACCTTCTTCCCTCTCTCTCTTGGTCCCAACAATCAACTCCAATATAGAATTGATGTTCACCTCTCCAAACAGTCAGTAACACGCTGCCAGTTCACCAAGTACACAACCGTACTCCAAGTAGATCTCCTGCTCTCTGCTGCTACCTACAAATCACTAGACCTTACTCACCATGTAGATATATCTACACCCCTGAAGAACCCTTGTCCTTGCCTCACCAAGTCCTTGTGATTCTTCAACCAGTACCCCGGTGGATCAGCTCCTTGACCTTGCAGACCTTACAACTCTCCCTGATCATACACACTCAGCACCCCTTTGGAACTAGGAGGAGCTAATCTAGCTCTCTCTAAAAGCTCTATGGCTTTCTAGCACACTTTTACAATACAATCATGAGTCTCTTAAATAGATCTCATCCAAACAATAATTAGACATCTAATACAATAGTTAAATCCGCAGCTCTCAGTCTAAGAATAGCTCTAAACATGCAAACACTTGGTTTGTCAACCAACTGCCCGTAATATACTCGCAGCTCAAACCACACAGGTGACCGACGTCGGTCCCTGTCTGCCTGGGGGTGTCGATGCCAGCCAATATAAGACCAACGTCAGTTGCCTTCTATCTCCTTCCTACTGTCGTCGATTGTCCTGACCGACGCCGGTGTCTATGACACTCTGCAACTCTTCTGCAACCTCCTCCATGTCTGCATCAGTGAAGCTTTTAGCTCCACAACCTAACAATCTCCCACTTGGAGATAAACAGCTGCACCTATACTTGTATCTGTAGCCTATCTAATCTTTTTCCTGGCTTGTATCCCTCTTTAAGATCCATCTTGAAGACCAACCACCACACAACTGTGATGCTATACCTGTCATTCAAGTAACCTGCCATATCCGAACCTACACATCCATGTAGTGAAGAACTTGACCTTGCATAACAAGAATCCCTGCTGCTAGTCCCACTGAACTGCCCTCCAGTACTCCTTCTCTGAATTGGCTCCATACTTTTCGACAACCCCCACTGATTGGGAAACTCAGGTTTACAATAGACCTCATGTGATTTCGAACCCTGTTTCAAGCTAAGCTTGAACTGTCTAGCCATTGGTGTGCTTTTTGATTCTGCATCCTGCGTAATGAACCTTGCCAACACCGTCTTCACATCAGCTCCCACTGGAGATAAAATCTCCATGTCTCTTATGCCAAAGAATTTTGCTACTCCAAATTCTTCATGACACACCTCTGAACTAACCTTACCTTTAGCTTAGCAAAACCCTGTATGTATAAACCTGCTAGCAAACCATCCACATACAGTAATTGGATAATGTCGCGACTCATCATCCACCTGGTAAGAACAAAATCACAATAGTTACACTGACATTGACTGAAGCCATGCTTAGTCATCCACCTATCAAAACCTGTACCACTGTCCTGCAGCTTCTTCAAGACCTTATACCTTGGCCTTCCATCTCTTATGTCCATCCACTCTCTTCTTTAAAATAGGAATCCATTCCATCTCTCAGTGCTTTCTTCCAGCTGACAACTCTACCAACAAATACCTGTTTGGTTTTTTCTCCAAGGACTCACAATCCTCATCCATGCCAAGCTCCCACTGTATCTGGACTCTACCTGCATTGCCTCTTCACATCTTTCTGGTTCTCGACCATCAATAAGCAATATAAAGAAGGTGAACAACGAATATGAGGTTCACTTACCCTTTTTGACTTCCACATGAGCATTTGAGACTTGTTGACAGCTGTTTATCCACCCAATATCTATTCCAGTGACCGATCTCAGTCATCTCCCAGCTACTCCCGACCGATGTCGGTTCCCTGCACTGACCCTGACTGCCGATGTCATTTCCCTAGCTGACGTCGGTGTCCTTTCTGCTGACATCGGTTCCTTCATGACCGATGTCAGTCTTCCTGTTGCCGATGTCGGTTACTATCTGAACGACGCCAGTACCTGTGTTCGTCTGTGAGTGATAACTTTTTACCCGTGAGCTCTCCATGGATCAAAATCCTAATCAAATCAACCCTGCTCTACTCAGAATAATTCAATTCCCTCACCTGATCTCTGTCTGTCATCTCCTCCATGAACACCAAGGCTTTCCAGTTCTTTAGCTTGTCAAAAACATCTGTCTTCTACTTTAGAACATGCATTCCCCTCCTACATATGTAACCAAGCCTACAAAGCCACATCTTTGTAACAGAAGGTGAATCAGTAATATAAGTAGATAGATAAAGGATACCTACTTTCTTACCACCATCTAATTCAAGTGTATCCGCTGTGAGAGTTACAGTGCATCTCTCATCACCCAAATTTCTTGAAGAAATTAGACTCATCTCCAAGACTGGTACCTGCATGACTTCCTTTAACCACTGTGTGTCGTCCATCTACAATTTCAGCTTCACTTCCCCTTTGTCAATAATTTGACAAGGCTCTCCAGCTCCTAAATAAATCTCTCTAAAGTCTCCAAAGACATACCCATGAAAAGATGCTCTATTTCGAACTGCATGGAAAGAGGCAAAAGAATCTGTGAACCAAGATTCCACTTTATCCAGAACATCCTATGCAACATCTGCATCTCCCTATTGATCTGCAACCAACCAACAATATTTATTTACCTGCTCTTTCTTTCTATCAATCAGACCATTCGTGCTATTCAGTTTCTCCATTCGTAGCTTACTTCCTTCTACCATTGCTATACTCCCACTCAATCAGAAACCCCTGTGAGTAACCTGTAATCAACAAACACTTCCAGATCTAAAACCACCTGTTAGTAACCCAACCAAAAGCTCTGATACCACGTGTCAGGGAAACCTAGAACAATAAACATGCTCTGATCCCTATTGAGTCAGGATCTTGCTCTACCAATTAGAGCACATATGATTACTTCTTGTATTAACAACTAAACATAGAATTATACCAGAATCAATAAGTAACTAGAAATATGAAACAACATAGGAATATGAGAGACAATACACAATTGTATTAATAATCACTCAGAAGAATATACAATAAGGAAGATGCCACTTCTTCCTCCACCTCAAAGGTTTGCCACGCCTCAAGACCTTCTTCCCTCTCTCTCTTGGTCCCAACAATCAACTCCAATATAGAATTGATGTTCACCTCTCCAACCAGTCAGTAACACACTGCCAGTTCACCAAGTACACAACCGTACTCCAAGTAGATCTCCTGCTCTCTACTGCTACCTGCAAATCACTAGACCTTACTCACCATGTAGATATCTCTACACCCCTGAAGAACCCTTGTCCTTGCCTCACCAAGTCTTTATGATTCTTCAACCAGTACCCCGGTGGATCAGCTCCTTGACCTTGCAGACCTTGCAACTCTCCCTGATCATACACACTCAGCACCCCTTTGGAACTAGGAGGAGCTAATCTAGCTCTCTCTAAAAGCTCTATGGCTTTCTAGCACACTTTTACAATACAATCATGAGTCTCTTAAATAGATCTCATCCAAACAATAATTAGACATCTAATACAATAATTAAATCTGCAGCTCTCAGTCTAAGAATAGCTCTAAACATGCAAACACTTGGTTCATCAACCAACTGCCCATAATATACTCGTAGCTCGAACCACACAGGGGATCGACGTCGGTCCCTATCTGCCTGGGGGTGTCGACGCCGGCCAATATAAGACTGGATTCAGTTGCCTTCTGTCTCTTTCCTGCCGTCGTCGGTTGTCCTGACCGACGCCGGTGTCTATGACACTCCGCAACTCTTCTGCAACCTCCTCCATGTCTGCATCAGTGAAGCTTTTAGCTCCATAACCTAACAGGCATGGGTAAGGGTAAATTTATTTATTTATAAAATATCAATTATGTATAAAGAAGAGAAAAATATCTAAATACAAAAGGAAGTGGAAAATATAAAAGAAAGACAAAGAGACAAGTTAAGAAGTCGTAGAGTAAGGAGATAATATTAAGAGCCTATTTAGGAAAGTGTGTGAAAAAGGAGAAGGTAGGCCATAATCAAATACAATTTATCTTTCATGCTCTCATTAAGTTCCATATGCTTCTTCTTCATCTAGTTATTAAATATTTTGCATCATTTATTTACTCATAGTTGAAATGTGTTGTTTTAGTCTTACCATTAAACTATAGTTAACACCAAAGAATTGGAGGAAATTTTCATTTTTATTGCAATAAGATCAATGCTAGGCCACCTTAGGATCCAATATAAAAATTAGTTGGTCATCCATGTTATCCCTTTCCAACTTATTAGAGGATACCTATATAAACTTGGATTGGATGAGGTATTATGAAGATGCATAATGTAGTACGAGGACATGGAATTCCTTTAAGAGGTCCATGAGGGTGTCACAAGAAGATACTATGCTAGTGATGTAATAACCAAAAAGGTTCTAAAATTTGGGTTATGGTGGCCCACCTTATTTAAATATGTAAAAGCTTATGTGTAACAATGTGATATCTATCAGCACATAAGTAAATGAAACTAAAGGGATGTTATGCCTCTCCATCTAGTGTTTGCTCATGAACCTTTTGAAAAATGGGCTATTGATTTTATTGGCCCCATTTAGCCTACTATAAGATAGACTAATGCATGTTACATCATTACTGACATAGACTATCTCACATGCAAGTCTAAAGAAATGCCTACATGGGATTGTAATGTTACTAACCCTACCATATTTCTATGATAAAATATCATCATAAGATATGGATGCCACTTAAGTTTAACAAGAGATTATGACACTCACTTTCTTAATGAAATAGTGTGCATCCTCTTGGTTGAGTTCATGATTGCACACCACAAGACCACACCATACCACCCTCAATCCAATAACATATTTGAATCATTCAATAAGGTCCTTGGTAATACCTTGACCAAGATTTGTATTTAGGGTGCATTAATTTAGTTGATCAATTTTTAGCAATCTTATGAGCTTATAGAACTACATAGGAAAGGTTGAATAAGAGTATTCATTTTAACCTTATCTTTGGCATTGAATTAGTTTTTTCTAGTGGAGTCCTTTGTGCCTTCCTTATGTACTATGAATGTGTGATGATTAGAAGAATAAGAATCCCTCAAAATTTTCTTAAATGCTTTACATCAGTTGGATGAAGTGTGCATTCTTGAAAATTAGAGTCAAAGGTTGATAAATAAAAACAAAAATCATGGCATGATCGACACATCAAAACCAATTTTCTTCATCCTGATATGCATGTCTTGGTCTATGATTCAAATTTTGCATGCCATCTAGGTAAACTATGGATCTACACGAATGGTACTTTTAGCATTCATGATATTTGACCAATAGGTGCCTGAAATTTGAAAATATTAGATGACCAATTCCTACCATGCCGTCAATGGTAGTAGTCTTTGAACCTACCATTATATATAATTATTTTATTCATTAAATAAGGTGTATGCCATTAGTTAATAAGATATGTGTAATTCATTAAATAAGATATGTGTAATTCATTAAATAAGCATGGCATGGGTTACATATATTTTGTAATTTGTTTTGGCACTTTTTGATGCTCTTTGGTATTTTAAACTTTTTTCTCTATCATTTGCTCGACATGAATATCACTAAGTTATGACATGAAGGACCACACATATTTCAATGTGGGGTAACTTTTAAGGGAAAATAAACTACTTAAGATAAATTCATGTAAAGAAAAAGTTGGGAGGAATCACGTGTAATCAGAGAAAATCTCAAGATAAGGATACATGAAAGTTATGGTGTGTAAATAAAGTGTGCAAGAAGAGGCACATGAAAGAGGTGCACAAGAGGTGGTGCATGACCCAGAAATATGGAATGAAGTCCCATAAATAGACTAAATTTTTTGAATGTTTATAGTTGGCATTCACTCTGAGAAAGTTTCAATAACTCTCAAATGAAGTATGTTACATGAATTTATTAATGGCATAATGGCATAAATAATAAGCATGTCAAATGGGTACCAAGGCATGAGTGTTTTAGGTATTAATGGTTAAATTGATGTATGGAAACATGGGGGAGTGTTAATGTAAAACATTTATCCACCTGTAAAAGTCTTTGAGACAGTCCATTTTCATTTTTATTGAAAACATATGGTGATTAAAGCTCTCAAACAAGCATGAAAAAGTGACAAAGAAGGTGATTATACAATATTTTTAGTGACAAAAAGTGAAGCAAGGATTGTGGTAAAAACTATTCAATAATAAAAATGGCTTAGTGATCATAGGATTAGGTGTGAGAGAATTTACAAATTTTAGACATTACGACAATTATTATAGTAAGATAAGGTAGGAAGCCAAAGTATTTTGGGTCTAGGAAAAGGAAGCAAGACGTATTCATTTGGAAAAATTAACCAGCCATGCATTAAACTTTGGGGACCTTGATTGTTGATGTGATGAAATCATAGAATAAGGATCCACTACCAGTCATTCCTAGAGTAGAGGAGTACAAGGGCATAGAAGAATAAATTGTTTTTTATATCTAGGAAGAAGGATCTAGTATATGATGCATGTAAGGAAAGGACAATACAAATCTTTAAAAAGAGTGATCCTATAGAGAGACATTAGGAATGGCATAGGGAAAAAAGAAGGCAACCACCACATCACCCCTACCACCACCCCTACCACCAATTATGATTGAGGAAATGTAGTACCTTGACATGGTTTTGTGTGTACACAACTCAAAGTCTAAAGTATCCACTTGTCAAGTCATGGATTATAATCATCACCAATATGACAATGAAGGTGACTTACAGTATGACTATTGAGTGGAGAGACAAAATACAAGGAATGAAATCACTTATGATCTCATAGTTTAAAACCTACTGGAGGATGTGGGTATGCTCCAACTTTTCCAACTTACTTTGAGAAACCCCACAAGGTAGTTTAGTTCTTAATCTGATGCATCCATGAATATTATGTCTACTTCATAGGGAATAGAATGAGGATCACCCCTAAATGGATCAATAAGATAAATCAGTTACTCTATTTTATAGTAGATGTCAATGTAAATCTCATTGATTAGGTGGTGATTGAATAAATGGGGGCAGTGCTGAAATACAAGAAGGAAGGCCATGCCATGTAAATAATAAGTCTTATAGATCTTGCTATTCAGGTAACTATGTGCTTAGGATCAACTAAGCTAGGAGGTGTAAACAGGTGGAAAAAGGTAGATATGGTCTACCTCCATATTATGAGCCAAATATACAATGGGACCAAGTACAACTATTCCCTATTTTTTGTAGATAAAATTGAAGAAGATGCTAGAAAGATGCATCACCTTCCCAACCATAAATTTCCTTGCGACATAATTTTATTATTACTTTTTTTGATGATATTAGCATACTAGAGTATTTTGGTAAAGAATTGAAGTGGTTGTAGCCACTAGAACATAAGTTCCTCATAGAAATATTCAAACATTTTACTTGTTCTAGCACCATCACACCCTCATACAAGGAAAAGATGAAGGGTTGGTATGAAATAATGAAGGAAGCCTGTAGAAATGAATGGGGTATGCCTAAAGATATGTTCATGTAGATGGGAAGCTATGATAAGTTTAAAATGAAGCAACACTATTCACTCACATAGATCTAGTTGGAAACCATGGATAATTTATTAGGGTGGCTTAAGTTGATGTATGCCTGCAAAACCAAACATTTCAAGGATTCTATAAATCATATTATAGATTCACACCATGTCAATATTGATGTTGAGATTCACACTCTTCATAATATTTATGTATATCCAAGAAGGAAAGTGTATATAAAATGGCATGATTCAAGTAAAATTGATATCAATCCCTTAAGAATAATCATGTAAGGTATGATATGGGTGGTCTATTATATACTTAGGCCACAAAGGAAATCAGGTAGCCAGGGGAGGAGAAGGAATTGCTCCCCCCCAACTAGAAACATGCATGAAAGAAAGGGTGAAAAATAAAGAGAAAAGGCCAAGACCTTAGGCCGCCAATTCTAGTATGGTGCAAGAACAACCCAAGGTCACTCCAAAATGACAACATGCCTCATTGCCAATAAGATCCCAAGGTTTTATCATGGAAAAAATAGAGGACATCATTCCATCTTAATAAGCTACCTAATTTGAACCTGAACATGAAAATCCCAAGTGGTGATTCATGAAACAGGTGAAGCATCTCCAAAAGCATAACCTGTAAAGGAACCCACTCCTATAAAAAAAATTAACACAAAAAAAAATGATTATGAAGGAAAAAGTGTTTGTGGAGGTTAAGCACCCCTACAATGTTATTAGGCATTGGGTTAACATGTTGTGCATAGTTACTCATGAATATTTTGATTCTTTGCCCTTTCATAATTGTAAATAAAGTGGATAGGTTCGAACAAAGAGAGTCTTTCTTGTATATGTCATTTCTATAGGGGCCTTTCTTACATTAATATACCTAGTATATGTCCATCCCTATCCAAAATAAATAATGGTGGTGAGCGGGATTCACCTATCCCCACCCAACAAAAAAAATGTTCATGATTGGTTTTACATAGAAATAACAAATGAAGGGCATAGAAATAACAAAAAAAATAAGCAAAAAAATATAAATAAAAAATGGTGTGAACCCTTACCTAACAAAGGTGCACAATGCCAAGTCCTTATGGGAAGGGTTGTTAAATAGATTAGTTCTAAATATTTGTATCTAATGAAACACTAACTCTAATTTTACAACATATACATGCAAATTGTGATTATTGATTTTTAATGTCTCTTAATGTTTCATTATTTTATCATTATGTACATTGTTTGGAAACGTTTACTCAGTTTGAGAAGTGAGATTGGATGTCTATTAAAATACAATAAACTCATGACAAGCACCAGATTGCTTTCCTTTTTTTTTTCAAGAGACATCCATCTCACTTCTCAAACTAAATATGCTACAAGACTAGGGACCCATACAATAAATTGATCACTCAATTTAATGATTTTAGTTTGAATGTGTTGTTACAAACTATCATCTGAATTCCTTCCATTGTTGTAATTGTGGAGAATTCACTTCCTAGACATCAAAATAATTATACCATAATTCTTAATTATACTTAGTCTTTCATCATTAATAAACTTAAAAATATAATAAACATACAAGATAAATTCAAGATGATGCAATTACAATAACACACCTCAATTGAGCACCAATGGTCAAGGCATGAAGAATGAACAAATTGTTGAGTGCCTTTGCACATGTTAGGATATCTTAATTCATCCCCTATATCACACAACATAAAATATCATCAAATAAGAATGTTTTTAATGGTGTCCCATTGATCAAACCAACCATATAATTTAAACTATCAACGTGAAATCTCATTTAGGTATGGTTTGGAGGACATGCTTTGATAAGCTAGAACAAATCACACATCATCAAAATGTACTCCTTTGGATTGCAATTAGTGTTGGATCCATAAATTAGGCATGGAGTTTTTATAAATGCATTGGGAAGGTGTATAACTAAACTCATTAGCCCCTACGTGCAAAGTCTAGGACACTTTTTGGAAATCCACCAAAAATATAATTATGAATAGTTCTATATGACAACCTTATAAAGTAGATCAGACATGGAAGTTACAAACACAAATTTATTTATTACCAATATACTTCTAATGATATGCATTTTCATTTTTGGAGCTTCAATAAATCCTTATGTAGTATGAAGTAGAAGAAGAAGCATTTTGTTTTACTAAAATTAGAGAAAACATTTTCTTGCTAATGGATTCAATTTGGTTTACTTTTTAATATGTGATTTTAAAAATTCCTTAAACCATGTTTTAAGTGCATTGCATTGCATACTTACATACACTCTTCAACACTTACACAATCGATTATTACAAGCTTATTTATGTACAAAAATGTCTTTACACAAAGGTAGAAGTGGAATGTGCTCATTGTTTTCTCTCCTTGAGACATAGCCTTGATAAGACTTCTCACTTTATAGATTGGTGTGAGTTTGTAGATGACTATGGCATTGATGCTATCAAAGATCAGGGTAGGATATCATCTAAAATGTTGTGTAGGATGTTGTAAAAGGTATACACATCAATAATGGCATCATGAAAGAAGAAGCAAATAAAAAGAAGAAGATGAGAAAATCCTGTAGGTAAGATGGAATGACTTTAAAGCACATTTGAATAAAATGTCAAAGCAAATGCTTCATGTTACCCATAATGCATTTTAGGATGGGAGAAGAACTTTGAATCAAGCATATTACCATGTAGAAAGTGAAATTCATATGGTTATACTTTTTTCTGATCCAACCATTATTAAATTTGGTTTTGAGGTCAAGAAAGCGTGTTTTACAATAACTTTTGCCAAAACTTTGGGGTTTAGGAGTTCCTCTGAGATAGTTTGTAGTAATACATATGAAACAAAGAATTATTTTTTTATGATAGAGGTTTGAATCTATTATATGAGTTATGGTATATTATCAAAGGTATATTTTTGAGTAATGTGATATATTTTTTATTGAAGATTTAAATTGTTATTATAGCATAAAAAGTAAGACCCATCCCTGAGGCCCTACTAAAAACATAATATTAAATTAGTGATGATAATTTGAGAATGTTTTAAAATGGTTGGATAATCAACTCACCAAACTTGGTAGAGCATAAATTTAAATGATGATTTCTTTGGCAGTCATCATCAAAAAATAGGACTCTTTGTACTAAATGTGCCATACTTGCATAATATTTGCCTGATCTAATGTGCCATTCATATAACTTTAATATTAGGGAGGATTTGTATCGATTATGTCATTCAAAAAGCTACCAAAGTAAATAAACTAATGAAATCATGTTATCATTGATTAGTTTGTTCATTTTAGCCAAGTTGTTTTTTTTTTTTTTTTTTTTTTTAAACCAAGAGATAAAAAAATAGGTGGAAAAGTTACACCCCATGAGCAAAGTCACACCAAGGGTAAGAAACTGCTTGGAAAAAGTACAAAAAGTGGTCACAAAATGATCACACCAATAAAAAAATTACATGACATTAGTAATTACCAACAAAGCAGAGAAATTAAGGTACACATAACAAGAACGAGAACATTTAAGTAAAAACAACAAAAATAGATATCGGGGGAGGTAGAGGAAACGATGGACTGAAAAGATTATCATCCCATCCTCCCATGAGAGGATGATCCCCATTACCAGGTAAGGGCTACCAACTAGTGTTTCTTTGTGCTTCTGAAGTCTTGTTTTAATTTATTTTAATGGAAATAGCCAGAGCTAGGTGTGGGAGTTTGCCTTGGGGAAGTAGACCCTAACCTATGTTATCACCATTTTGGTATGAGGAAGGATATCCCTAGCCCCAACCATCACCTCCATATCAGGAGGAACCACTTGGATGACCATGATGAGGATAAGGCCAATGAGGTGGTGATCGTCATTGAGAGTGACTCCTACGTCTAGATCTAGACCGCTACCATCGTGGCCCATGTCCTCATCCTTGAGGGGTGAATTATTCCATGGGTTTTCAAGAGGTTCCTAGCTAACTACACATGGAGGGGTAAGTGTGAAAAGTTGGGGAACAAAAAGTGGCCTACCCATGGACATGATTTTCCCAAAATTTCAAAAATTTAAACTTCTATAGATAATTTGAGATATCTACACTCCAAATTTGAAGATGGTGTAAGAACATGAAATGTATAATTTCAAGTCTATTTTCCAAAACACTATTTATTTTAAAAATGGTTAAGTAAAGCTAGGTCAAACCTCTAAAATTTGAAGAGGAACTCCTATTTTTTTAATAAAATAGAGTAGATAGATGGTCGTATGGTGCAACATTTTTTTAGTAGAATTTAATATTCTTTGAAACCCTTTGGAAAAAATTTAGATAATATATTCTAGTTTGTGACCTATATTTTTTTAACAAATCATTTTTAATGAATTTTTCAAGTAAATAGATTTAGAAAACTAACAAAAACATGGATAATCATCCATACAGCATGACTAACTCCTGCAAAAAATGAAAATTAGTTTTTTTTTTTTAATGTGTGTATAACTAGTCCTAATTTGTAACCATATAACTTTTTTTGCACTTGGATCAACAAAACAAATAACAAGAAATTGTATAGGCATGTATATTTACGACATGTAATGTCATAAAAAAGGTATAGTTAGAAATTAACATAGTTTAAAACCTTAAATTAGTCAAAAAATTATAAAAATCATATTTTTGGAAAGAGGAGAGTGTAATAACCCTACTAGTTGTACTTAAAAAATGACAATTTTTTTAAAACTAAACATTGAACAAATAATCAACCACTTACTCAGATTACTATGCAATCAAGTCTACCCTATCCTCAAAAAATGATCTAGACCTGATGCCCCACCAAAATCTTACGTAGCCTATATATCCACTTCTTAGAATCAGGGTCTGATGTAGTTCTCCTTTCAAATATGGTATCCTCCATGAGATATCACCACTGAAAGGGGTTGGCACTGTAAGCCCATCAGGGAACAAACTATTTGAGACACAGATGATCTTATAAAGCTTAGGTCTACAATCCCATAGATAAGTGATACATTCAAAATTAAGACCTTGCTATATAAGGTTATGTGCTTACCCAAGCACTCTCACACAAAACCTAGATAATAGTAAAGAATAAGGAATTTGCATTTTTAGTTCCAAATAGAATCACATGCTAGGCATATAATTAAGCTAATTACATAACACAAAGCAAGCCATAAAGTACATAATAGTCAAACCTATCCTTTAATTTTAATCTCAAGATTGTACGCACACATACAATTATCCAACAAAATAATATAAACAAACTGCTCAAGTTAAAATTATTTGAATAACTAATTTAGGTAAGAGTCTATATATATATAGCTACAATATATACCACCTAGATATATATGCATCTAAGCTGAAGGATCCTATGATATCCCATACTATCATACTTCATGATCACTCTACCCAACATTATCAATCTTAACATCTATATTTATTTAGATATGGGTCAAGATATAAGGAATACAATATGTACCAACTGAATACTTTTCATACTGTAAAAATATATGGCATTCCATACAGTCATAGGTCTTTGTGCTTGAGTATCTGACTCAATACCAACAATAATCTTCAACCCAGCCATAATAATAAAGCAAGTCAGGACTCTATTATCTGAGTATACCTTCAATAACAATCTGAAGAGAGCATAAACTCTAGTTACACCTCATGACGCACTATGTTATTTTAGAAATGTCTAGTCACTTGAACAGTTAGTTTCCTCATGAAATATACCACATACAAGTTTTCATCCTTATAAAATGTGACAAAATTGATCCTACTGAAAAGTTTGCATAACAGTACTATGCTAAACAAAAGCTATTTGCTTTCACTAGTATTTATAGTAGATGTCACTAAGGAACACCTATCAAGGTTAGTTTCTTATGCCCATGATCACTCCCTGATCTACCATATATATTTTCAATGTCTCTTCCATGCATAGAATCAGAGCTAGATGTAGTTCTACGAAAAATACTAAAGGTATAAAAGTTACTCTAAAGTTCCTCATACAAATGCATACAAAGAAAAGATATAAATACTTTCTTTTATTATAGATAGAAGACTCAATGTCTTTACAACCCTATCACTTACATCAATATGTATAAGCTATGACTATTGATGTCTAAGATCATTCTCGTGTCCTCCTATACTACCACACTATGAATTTTAACCACATATAAAAATGGTGTCGATTAGTTTGTAACTTGCTAAGCATTTAAAATCATAATATTATCTTCTTAGGTATAATATCTGCATATAGATGGGTTACGTAACATAGAGTAAGTATGCTATGGTTCTTGATTTGAGAGTCCTTATAAAACTATACCATCTAGGTATATGTATCAAAGGACTTTAACATCATACATGTAATAGAAAATATCAATAAATATTGCTCAGCATGCTCGTACATCCATGTTTCGTAAGATTCTACTACATAAAGTGTATCATAAATAAAATACATTTCAACTATGATATCAGATAATATGTAATTCATACATATGAATTGACAATGTTAATATAACATTACTTTGGCTAAAAATCATTTAGATCAGCCAAATTTATAACACATCACTTGATTGGATTATCTATACCCATCATTGATGAGGCTAATTAGGATTTAAAAACCATCTCATTGCTTGGGTAGTATCATCAATGCTGCCCCCATAATATTCATAAAAAATAAATAATCCAAATCATAAGCTCACCATCTGAGTAAACTAATCTAAGGATCATAATCACACTCATGCAATATTTGATGTAATAAGCATATATTAACAAAAGAATTCCAACCAAAAATGACAACAAAAGAGTATATTATCTTATCTATAAAAGATAATTTAAGAAAAATTCAATTATTGATATAGAGGATGTATATTTAAGAAACATATATCATTTTGATAATTCCCAGAATGTTTAAGTTTCATTTCCCCTAAAACTAACAAAATTAAGGAAAAGATCTAATTACCCATTTCTCATAAATCTAATAATAAGACAAAATATGTATTGTCACAAATCATCATTTTTAACATATTCTGATAATCTCCTCATAAGCTTTATAATGTTTTCATTGGATATACAAGAAAAATCCCTTAAATTAGGTAATGATATAATTTCCCCCACACCTAGATGATTTACTTACGGGGTTTGAAAACAACGTCGATTGTATGTCATAGGGTAATTGATTATTATTTACCTTGACAAATTTCATGTATGATATACTTTTAAAAGGAAAACCTAGTTATAAATTATGTAGATAATTTATAATATATTAGTTTATTAGCCACTAAGTAATTTATGAATTACAAATCAACTATATAAATTTATGATTACTTGTTTATACTTTAATAATAAAATAAACTAATATCAATTATATAATCTTTTAATTATAAATTATAAGTTTAAAAATAAAATAAAATTATAACCAATTATATATAAGATTATAAAAATATGTCAATAATTAATAAAATTATCAATCCTCTTTATCTTTATTTTATATCTACTTGACCAGTCGACCCAGATTGGCTCGAGTTGCATAATCAGATAGAAAGACAAGTCAGATAGGAATTTGGAAGGTTTACTCATGAAACCATTAGCAAAGGCCAATCCATAGTGGCAAGGGCAGCTAGATTCATCGATTGTAGAGAACAATTCTAGGAAGAAGTCATAAAAAACTAAAATGCAATAAAATTACTGATAAGTTATTTACACACTATATAAAGCTAAATAGTCGATATAAAGCAACTTGTACTGCCAAAAATTAACACAACCTTAGCACCAAGCAATATGTACATTTGTTTTTGACCTGCATAAAAACTTATAAAAGTTTGTAGAAAAGCACAAAGAGGAGCTTCCAAGTCCGTTGAAATCCTAGGCTAAAATAGAATGTTGTTCGCTTGAGTTGAAACAACTAAGATAAAATAATGGAGATGGTGTAGCTCTTGGGTAGAGATAAAGAAAAGAAAAGAACAAAACTTGATATGGAAACAACATTAATAATGTTGGATGAAAGGTTGCTTAGATAAATTCATACCAAAACATGGTGCACAAGCATGGCATAATGTCAAAGGCAAATGGTAAGACCATGGCACAAGAAGTAATAAACAAAACTAGAAAATAAAATATATTACGGCCTTGAAAAAGCACAGAAGTGGGAATAAATTCACTGAAATCTTTGATTAGAAAGAAATAAGTTCCATTTAAATTAAAACAGATGAGAAAAAGGAAATGAACATATTCATAATAAGCAAATCAATTGTACTTTCAGCAATATCTCAACAAGGAAAGGATCTAAGTTATTTTTGTTCACAGGATGAAAGGGAAAATATTTGTTTTACTATAGATTCCTATCTTTCCTCACCACAATTTACAAACATATTTCCAACTAGTTTCTACAGACATTAAATAAAGCAATTTACTGTGTAAATATATTAAGTCCATCCAAAATACATTTAGTATAAAATAATTTTTTTATAAATAATTGTAGTACCCTCTTGGTATGCTTTCCCTTCTATTGCAGGAAAACTTCCCTTTTTGCTTTCGAAACCTTCCTTCATCTTCCAACTTCCAGCGCTCATTTTTTCATAAATCTTCTATTTATTCTCATATCTCCCTATCCTCCTCATTTTCTCTCCTTAATACCTTTTCCCCTCATTTCCCCTCCTTTACATGCCACTTGAAACTAAAGTTAAAGGCTTTGTTTCCAATAATTAACTGGGAGTCCTATAAGTAGTTATCAAATAAATTTCTAATTTATCTCCCTTGATTTCCCCAATTAGAATAATGTAACTCAAATTCTCTTTTCTAAGAAAAATTATCATAATATTTCATGCATTACTAATAATCAATCCTAGATACGTCTTTTTAAAGTATGAGTTCATCCTAGTGTTTAATTATGATTTATACCCATAATTAATTTAGCGTAATTAATTAGTTGAATATCACAATTTAATAATTATCTAATTTAATTAAACAATTTAAGATTATAATAAATCTTTATTTTGACAAATTAAATATAGCATTACTACTATTTTGGTTTCCCATGGAAAGGTGTATTATTACCACCATTTATGAAGTACAATATAAAGCATCTCTCAACATAATAATCATTATAACCATTTTCAAATCCATGAATTTAAAGGTAAAAACATACGGTGAAATCGGGATGTAACATCCTCCCTCATAAAATTAGTCATCACCCCAATGATACAAAAGTTCTAAAAGACATTAGAGTTATCACCAATTAAACATAGTATCTATTATCATAGTATATAAATAAAAACAATTTTTACCTTAAAAAATCATACTAGTGTACTCATTTAATATTATTCATAGAGTATTGGTCCCACAAGACCCTACTCGGTGACATTTTATATTTTTCTAATTGATTTAACATGACCACCTCGAGGTCCAATAAAATGGAAAAAGTCTTACAAACTTTCCAAATACACATGAGATCTTCACATAAGTCATACAAATAACCAAGAATATTTCCACAAAACCTTTCAGTCCCCTTGCACATCTCTCCATTTAGTAAGTTCCATTTTTTTACATAGATTGAAGATTTTTTTAAGAAAATAGAAGTTTTTAATAGTTTTATGATAATTTTTTAGTTGAAGATTTAATGTTTTAATTTTTTTTGGGTTGACAATTGTTATACTTTTATATATGTTTAGAAATATATATTTTTAAAGTTATTCTTATCTTTTAAAATTAATTGTATTGATCATATTTTATTATTGTACTTTGATTCTCTAAATATAGTAGTTATTATAATATTATATGTGTAGTTATACAAGTCATGCAAATTACTCGGTTAATAAAAAAATAAAAGTAAAATTAAAAAAAAACCTAAAAATTGCATGTTCAATTTTGTCAGTACACACAGCAGTAAGAGAGCACATGCTGTTCAAAAGCAAAAAAACTACACAAAAACAAGAGAGGGAGCAACACTCACCCATACCCGGAAAAACCAAAAACAAACTTATAAATATTTTCCCTAAAATCTATTAAAACTAATGATAATATTACAATAATAATATATTCTAGCATGTTCAAAATTCAAATGGTCCTATTTATCTAAAAATATATTTGTGTATTAAAAAAAAAATTAATTTCAGAGACGTCTTAAAATTAAGATTTTATGGAGATATGAAAAGTTAATACTAAATGCATATATATTCATGTAAATTTATATTTTTAATAGTTTGGTTTTTTAGAAAATATTTTCAGCATGAAGATTCAATACAACACTAATTATTTTTAAAATATTATTTCATTCAATAAAATTTTATTTTATGTGTGCATCAATATTTATTCAAATATTCTACTCTGATTTAAATTATATTATGATACATTTTTATGAGTCTACTTTATTAGTATAGTAATTTCATTACAAATATCTCATGAATATCATTGTTTCACAAATAATATTGAATGTTTTTAATCAGTTAATCTACATTAAAACAAGATATTTAATGGAATAAGGTGTTTGATTTTTCATCTAGTCATTATGTTCATAATTTTTATAGTTATTTATATATGTTTGAGCTCTATTGTGTGTATTATATATAAATATTAATTGTTAATAAAAATAATAAAAAATAACTTTCACTTATTTTAGACCACTCTACCCTACCTTTCCCCTCTTCTTTGTGATACAAACATTAAAATATATTTGGGTCTTGTTTAGTTGTTATTTGGTTAACACTAGATATTAATGAGTTTTCCAATGCATTCTAGTGCATTATAGTCTCCTATGTCTTGCTATCTAATTCATAAAATTATAATATGATTTTACATGTTAATAATACAATCTTATTCACTAATTTTGGCCTTTAGATCCTTCACAACAATAAATGTCAGTTTATGTTAGATTTAGGATGCTTGGGAGTATGATCCACTCACACTCTAATATGTTTGGATATGTATTTTTTATTTTATATTTATTGAAAATATGAAGTCCATAATAAGAGAATTGATGAGAGAATTAATTACATATCTAATATGGATGAAAAATACCTATTACAAATTATGATTTAATCCCTTTCAAATAATAATAAATTAAATTACATATATATTTTGTATGGACCTTGTAACAATAAATTATTTAATCTTATAAATCAATTAAGAGATGGGATAAAACTCATCAATGTATACTATAAAGTAGACATTGATAGTTTGTGTGCATCCTTCATATGTGGGGCTTGTTACATGGGTGGAAACTAATTTTCAACTAAATTTAAAATAGGTGAATGGTAAACACAATGTTATTTATCATAATTCTATCAAAGTACATGGTAAAGCAAGGCCTTTAATTGAACATTTTAGTGAAGTGAAGGTAATATATACAAACAATGTCTATGATGTCAAGAGGAAATAAATATGGAGCCAAACCTCAAGTAGATAAAATTTAATATCGACATGAGAACAAATAGAGGGAAATACAAATGATGAGTTGAAAAAAAAGTGGACAATTTTGAAAGTCATTTTTAGGAAACCAATGACTCCAATTTACATATTTTTCTATAAATATTTTTCAAATAATAATGATTGTTGGCATTATAGGAAGTTTTTGTAGACTATATATAATGTTTGGGTTTATATTGGGGTATTTTTTAAGTGTAGTTATGATTTTAAAAAAATAAAAATAAAAAATTATTTGTTTAAGAAATGAAACAAATAAGAATTTGTAATGTTATAGTTAATTTTTTCATTTTGGAAATAAGATTTTACATTTAATGTTTTGTCAAATTTGAGTTGAAAATATACAACAATATGGAATTATATTTATATGTATTGTTTTAGCATTATGTATAAATATATATTTTATGTAATTATAGAATTGTTATAAACACAAATGTTTACTATGATAATTTATCTTGTATCAATTGAGTTGTAATGATACTCACTTTTTTATTTCCTATATCTATTAGATTTAATGATCATACTACAAAAAGGATGTAATTATAGAATTATTATAAACACAAACATTTTCCATGATAATTTATATCATATAATATGAGTTGTCATGCTACTCACTTTTTAACTTCCTATATAAATTAGATTTAATGATGATAATACAAAAATAATATGTTATAATATAGATGCACATACATACTTTATATTTTTTTATTATAGAAAGTACACATTAAATGTTTTTTATAGATAAATATTACAATGATATCATAATTTTTTTTTATTTGATACGATAAAATACATGTTTTGGAAGGTCCACTAACCATTTAAAAAAGGTAAAAAAATTAAGCTTAAATGGGATGTCACAACCAACAACCCATGTGGAATCATAAAACCATCAAATAGATAAACCTAAGCCTGCCAAGAAAGATGCCCCTACCTAGAACAAATATCCAACTAGAAACAAATAGTCTTGTAATAAACTTATGTCTTTATAAATCAAATGTTTGGTCGATATAAATAGAGGAGCCAAAGTTTTACTCTTCCAATTAGTAGATTTTACCTTTCTTTAACAACCTAGTTGATATCAGGTAATATTCCATGATACTTCCACCAATATAACCAAGGGACTTATCTCCCATTTCTCTCATCTTTTGAACTTCAACTTGGAGTCCCCCTGAGTAAAGGGTCATATTGAAAGCAAAACCACTTTTATTCTACCTTTTTTCCTTATTTACACCTCGATCCACCCTCCCTTATCTTTCACAACTTCTAGAAGGAGTGGTAAAGGATTTTAAATTGAATTACAGGGCTAAGATTTGTCTTCCACTAATGTAACATCATTTGGTTATGCTTTGAATATGTTAATATTTAGGTTCACCTCTATGGAGATGTCTAGGTCGAAAGAGACTCAATCTAAGTTGGGAGCGTTCATTAGAGTGATTAAATCTACTAGTAACTCTCCTTTGGTATGAAGAGGAAATTTTTTATTCCTCATTTAAAATAAAGGATTTAAGATCATTCAAAGATGAGTTAGAATCATCGCTATCAGAATCAACCAACACAATAAGGTAGGTAGGAATGGAGTCCTTCCTCTAGGAAGAATCTTTCTTTTTTCTAGCACATTTATAATTTTTGGTCAAATGTTTTGTATTAAAAAAACTATGAGGTAAGTGCACAAAGTTGGGGGATAATTTCATGGACATTAAAGGTAATGTGACCACTTCAATTAATAATGTGTTCATGTTATTTAATTAAAGTGATCATGTTATTTGAATTATAGCCTTGTGATTATCGAGCCATAATGTGATCACATTATTATATAACATGATCATGTTATATTAAATAATAACATGATCATGTTATTAAGTTGATCATGTTATTGTCATTTTCAATAATTTAATAACATTAATAACATGATCACATTACCTGTATGTAAAAAAAAAAAAATTAAAACATTAATGTAAAATCCTCATTTTGCATTCAAGTTTCCTCGGTCTCCCCTAGCTTCCATGATTGCATTTTACATGGAATATTACAAAGATTGCCATGAAGATTCCAAATTAATCCCACAAACTTGTTGATTAATGATGTCACTATGTAGGAGAGGTATGTGATAGAAATCTTCCCTATTTAACCCTAATTTTTCATAATTTTCATTATTTAACCCTAGTTTTTAATTGTAATTTGTTTTTTTAACAACCCATCTTGTTAACGCTTATAACCCTCCAAAAAAACCTCTTATTCCTCTTATCCCTTAACCTAATACTCCTACAGTTCCCCAAAACCCCCTAGTAGTCAAGAGGTTTTGATAGACAACATAATGGGAAATAAACTTGAAATTGAAGAGTTAATTGATAAAATGAGGGATCCCACTTTGACCAACCCCTACTACACCCATCTAGTTGATTACTTAGAGGCCTGATTAGGTCAAATTGATTCTTTAACTAGTCAAATTGATTGATGGACCTCATATTGGGATACTTGTAGGGCATATTATGATGATAAGTTATCAGTGCTTCAGGTTAATAATAAATAAATTTCAAAATCCTCCATTTGTACCCTATTCATTTACCCAACCACCAATGCCGCATTTCCTATAACTACTAAACATTTTCCTATCCATCGCTATGTACATAACTTAATCACATCCAATTTTTTGAATCGATGGTGGATGGTCTTTGACTATCCACCATGTAACAACCATGAGATTTCATTATATGTTTTGAGGAAACTCTAATATGAGTTTATCCTCAATGATATTCCCAATTATTTAGATTTTAATAAGTTTTAGGGCTGAGGAAAAGGCTCTACACATTATCAACTAGGTACATGTTGTGCACCTAATCAGCGTATGCAGATCCATATCCAAAAGCATCTTGATCCTGAGATCCCTTCCACAATTTAGTAGGTCATGGAGATAGACACTCTCCACACTCTTAGTTCACTCTTTGATACACTTGTTCAACATATGAGTAGGCTTTCATAGAGTGATGCTACAAATATACCACCTACCTGAACCTGACCCCACCCTTATAGTTTGTGTGGAGTTATGTGCATAGTACCTTTTGATGATGTTGGCATTGGTGGTTTGGATAACTTAGATCATATTTTTATGAGTGATGATTTTTTTGCATGCATATTTGGTGTGCAGACATCAGCCACCACATAGATGTAGGTATATTTTATATAAATGTCATGATAAATTTAAGTTATATTTGTAAATTTAATTGAGTTAATAATTAATTTACATATCAATTAGATATAATATATATGTCAATTTTTATGTTGCAGGAGGTGATGGTTCCTTCATCATCACAATTAGCATTTGGTGAATATGATGTCTTATGTACATGAGATGTACTTTTTTGGTATTCTTATATGGTAATTTATGCATTTTAGGCATTATATATGTGTATAAGACATTCAAGGAACATCAGATACTATGCTGGTAGATGTAATTTTTTGTATGCCTATTACTGCAATCTATGTATTATTGACATTGGACACATGTGCCTATATTATATGCCTACCATGACAATCTATCTAATTTATATTAAGTCTTTATTTAATTGTGTTATTGTACAATGTTGTTTTGATATTCCAAACTATTATTTATCGAATCTGTTGTTTAATGTTGTACATAAATGAGGATTTAAAAAAATATTATTTTTAATGTTATAAATCTTGGATCTCCCAATTTTTTTTTTAAATTAATGTTTTTATTTCATTGTTTGTAGTGGAAATGACTAATGACACTTTCATTACGGGAATTTTAAATTATAAATAGTCCCTCTAAATAAATATCTAAATTAACAAATATGACATAAAATTAATGTAAATCATTAAAAATATGGCATCATCCCTGGGGTAACACAAATATAATAATTATTTATTATATAAAACTTACTAAAAATTAAAAATTAACTCACTTGAGTTAAAATGACCCTACTTAGTTTATCCCTTTTTTTCCTTTTTATTATAAAAAACATTTTCTTTTTGCTTTTTTACTTTCAATGAGTATAGAAAGTAACAAAAAAAAATCTATCAAATTTATTAGAAAAACCGAACCTTTTTAAAACACATTGGCCTAGAATTAAATTCTAAATGATGATTCACGAACTATTCATTATCATTTTTTGAGTATTAATTTTTGGTAGAGCCAATCAATTTTCCTATGAGTCAAGGGTTTGTTGTTGTTGTGCATGGGTTGTATGGTCAGAGAATTCATGGATATCTAAGACATGATAATTTGGTATACTTATTTTTGATAATATACTTATTTTTTATAGTTTTGAAACTATTAGCAACTTATCATCACTAATTATATATCCCTATTTTGAATAAATACAATCTGGTTACATCATATTGTTGGGTTATAGATATTTTATAGTTTCATACTCTATCAGTGTTAGTGATGGATAGGATGAGACCTTAATTGAGATTCATAGAAAACCTCAAATGAATAATTCTAATCTAGATATCTACTACAGTCATTAACATCTATTGAGGAGGAAGACATCAATGTCAAACTATTAGGAGGAAAGCTTTGATAGTTATTGGTTTTCTCTCTATATTACGTCCTTTTATTAACTACTTGGGTAATATGACTTGTACTTGGAATTAACACAAATCCAATGGATATATTTTCCAAAATGGATGAGAAAAATGGAAAACATCGAACATTGGAATTTGGTTAATTGGTTTGAAATGATCTTTTTCTTGTCTCAAAGTTGAGCAATATGTTCTATATTGGCCAAAGTTTGATATACCCATACAGATATTTTTTTTCATTAAGGTAGAAACCTGTGTTGGAATATTCTAACATCTTGATCTTTTTCATTATCACTTTATCTAAAATCATCTCCCAATATTTTTGGTTGGTACCATGTAAATTTTATAATAAAGACAAAGTCAAAGAGTAAGCCTGTGATATCTTAAGATTGTGTCTACTTGATGGAAGCATGTGTGTCCTTTCTTATTTTAACTTAATCAAATTCATAAGTTATTTTCCTTTAAAAAAACATGATTCTTTTAAATTTAAGATCCCATGCATATTGGAACCAATCCTATTTATTTTCCTTTGACAAGGTATAGATTGTTATGTTTTTCTTGGCTAAACCAAGCATATTGAAACAAATAAAGGAGGTCATAGATGATTTTTTTAATGAAGGATAATTAATTAATGTTGTATCAGCTCAATTCATTCATCTTAGGTAATCTAAAAATGTAATGAAATCATATAGAGTTTAATTTTGAATAAACAAAGGTTCCTTAGAGAGACTAGTACATGACAAAGACAGTCTACCATGACTGTGTTGCTATAAATGCATATATTTGATTCAAATAAGAGTATATTGTATTTTTTTTGATATTTTATTAGATGTATTTGAGACCCTCAAATTTTTAATAACTAGTTTTAAAAAGAAATCAAGGGGTTTTTATGTTCTTCAAGTCCAAAATTTATACTTTGTAAATAATAGCAATTATGCCTACATAGTCCTTATTTAGATGTTCAATGATATGTATGGGTTGGATCTAAGATTATGATAAGTAGGAAAGGTGATTCAAGGTCCTTATATAATTGATTTTTTTGAAATTAATGTTAACTATATGAGCTATCCATTCAAAGCTCCCAAGTTTTTATGTTATTGTAATCTACTACAACTATGATTTCATTACAAAAGTGCTCATAACTCCACTTTAAACCATAAGAAGTTACCAAAGTACATTGAAATTAAGTACAATTTATTTTTCAACAAATAAGACTGGTTTTAACATGTACAGATTCGTATAAATCTTAGATTAGATGTTTAAAGGATTATATACTATGTTTTCTCAAGAACAAGACCTAGCAAGAGAGGATTTGAGGTGTGTTTCCAAAAAAAGAGTCCCTTTGAGAAAGAAAAGGTTTATTATAGTTTTAATAGTCACCTATTTATGGTCTTATATTTTGAAAATAAAGCATAGTTTCAAACTTGACCTACTAGAGTCCAATTAGGTCTCTAGGCCTACTAAGACACTACACCCTATTTTGTGTAATATCAATAAAAGCAATATTCAAATTAGTTTTATGTTGTTTATAGAAGGTATATGATAGTATATTAAGACTATTAAAGTCTTCACATGATCCTAAGAAAGGTATTTTAATTCAGCAAGGAGAATAAGCCTATAGTTTTAAGAAAAAAGAGAGAAAAGAGAGTGACTATCAAAAAAAAAGTTTGAGGTCTAAATTATTTTGGTACATCTACTGCATCAGATATTTCCTTTATAAAAATTTGTATTCAAATGGATGTTATTTGAGTCTTTTATCCACTCATGTATTGATCCCTATATGCATCCTAACTCTAGTCCTTCTATACCAACATATCATGCAATTTATCCTTGCATTCTCACCTGAGGCACAAAGAGAGGTAACTAGGTTGGGTTAGAATTAGTTGGTAATGGAAAATCCAATCATTATCTCACATGAATATTTTCACATGCAGGATAACTTAGGTTGTTACCTATACTAGCATGGCAACAAGCATTCATACTTATGAACAAAAACTTATAAACATTATTCCACTTAAGTATTCATCACTTCAGTAAAAAAAACATTATAAATGTAATGACTACATTAGTTAGAGCATACTATAACCATAAACAAAGAGATCACTAAAAATAATAATGACCTTATTCATTACATTAAAAAACATGATTACAATGGTTACAAGGTGCTCAAAGGCACTTATCATTATTACAAGCAAACTATATTATGTTTATCCTCTCTTAAACACCATCTCTCTCCCTTTGGGAAACTTGGTAAACACTCTAGTAATGTTTCCTTATTTTTCAATCTCCTTTCTTCTCCTTTGGGACATATCATTTATAGGCATTCCAACAACTTTACATGTCCTCAAATATCTCAAATACCACCAATAATTAGTTAATGTGGCCATCATCCACTTGGTAGTTAATTCTATGCATTGCTCAAGGTTAGTTACCTCATTGTTTAACATTGCTTCTCATATTCCTATTAGAATACAACTTCTAGTAATAAATTCTACCATTTATTTACAAATCATGCTGATTTGGATAGGTTTGATAGTGACACACAGTCACTTATACCATTTTATTTACTATATTGTCAAGGGCACACACATGGAATCGGCTAGCATCTATCACAATAATTTATCTAATAACAATCTTGGATATAAAATTAGTTATAGTGTAGAAATCAACACATACTCTAAGATTTTTCAAAACTCTAATAGTTATCCCAAGGGATGTGTTTAACAATCTAAATGCAATTTCCAACTTCTCACTATGGTGGTAGAGGAATAGTTCTTTTTCATCCTCCTCCACATCATTCACTACAATTTTTGAATGTGTAAAATACCCTATTGCCTTCATCTCCCAAGAAATTTTCTCCAAATTTACATATATCTCGTATGTCTTTGGGTGTGATCTATCTCCTACACAAAAAGCATGTACCATTTGATGCCCTTCAATTGAACTACATGATGGCATCTTTTTTATTCCTCTATCTTTCATCAATATCCTTACCATTTGAACCTCACCCCACCTTCCCACTTATACATAGATTTTTGATAAAATAAAATGAGTTTCAACATTTTGAGGAACAATGATGTAGAAGAATAGATCAAAATAATGCACTTAGCCTTATTTTCCACAAACACTTCTTGAGTTTTATTATTTGATTAAATGATCATTCATTTTTTTATAAATATCTATTTGAATTTAATGGTTATTAGTACCTTCAAAAACTCTGTATAATCCTTGAATATCCTCTTTCCCTACAAGATGCTTTCCAAGATTCAACTGACTACATACACCTTTCTATCTACATCTTACACAGTCCCTAATAGCCTTTCTTAAGAGAATTTCTATTTATACAAAAATAAATATAGGACTTTAAGGAATATTTTTATTGCTTTAAATACCCTTTATCAAAATTGAATTTTCAATGAAATTTCAATTTCAAACTCCTAGTGGTAGGCCATTTTCTATCCCCTTTTAGCTTGTTATTTAGGCCTAATTAGGCCTTTTAAAAACCAAATTGTAAATAATGTCTCCAAATTTTATGAAGCCATATTTAATCACAAAAAAACCTCAAAATAATTTAACATACATGTTTTACCAACTATCAACCAAAAACCATAACTTTTTGTCGATTCATTCTCTTACATAATGAAATTAAGCTTCAAAAACATAAGATAGGGTTTACTATATGTTCTCAGGCCTGAGAAGGGTTTTAATTCCCTTAATTCATTTTAAAGATTATCACATCTTATAAATGGTTAATTAACCTTTTTACCCACTATGTACACCTTTCCCGACTATTAGGTAGTCCATCCAACACCTCTACTAAATGTTTATTATGAACTCTATGTTGATTGGTGTGGTTCTGGTTAATTGCGATAGGTCTATGTCAAGTGGTATACCAATAAAAATAAAATCAAAACCAAAAAAATATTAAAGAACCCTAAAATACAATGATCAGATTCATCAGTATCTGAAGAGATACCAAAACTGATCTTTGTTGCATCTTTCTTACATTCATCCGTTCCATTGAATTATTTTCCAATGGTCGTGCACAAAAAAGATAGGGTATATAATTCCCTCATTTCAAGTATGAAGAGTTACCTTGAGGTCTTGTACAATGACCCTTCTCTTTTTTAGAAGGAAAACTTACTTTTTTTAATATAGAAGAGACAGTCAGGAAGGTTTGCATAATTCATCCTTAGTGATCTTAGTACATCATTGTCTTACTTACACAGTCAAGTCATTGTTTAGTTACAAATAATAGGAATCATAAAATTTTGTCTCCAACATAAATAATGTCAAGAATATGTGACATGGTCTTTATAATCATAAATACATCCCTATCAATATCTCATAATATTATTTCAACCTTCCATTCCCTTGACTAAACACACACAAACTTAGACTGTCTCCTCAACACAGGAAATAAAGTGTAATGACTAGCACCACTAACTCAATTCACAAGAAACTTGAAACCAACTAATTAATATATAAACATATTTTTAAAGTATTTAAAAAGTTACCAAATGCACAAATATTACCATAATGTGCTTTAATTATACTTTTCCATTATTAACTATTCCTACAGTCAACTTTGATTTGCTCTTATATTGAAATTCAGGGTCTATAATGTCTCAAAAGGACATTTTGGTCTTATTTGTAATGTGAAATGAATACAAAAAAATTCAATAATGTTCTAATGAAACACAAAAAACTCACTAATTATTGTCAATTAAAAAATCATTCCAATAAATGATCTTCCTCCATCTATTCTTCTTTACAAAATCTTTCATTTCAACTCATGATACAAGACGCTAATCTACAATAGTTAGTTTTAAAAAATGAGAATATTTTACTTAAATTATTTGGGTTAAATAATATTATATCTTTCATATCCAACCCCACCAACTCTCATTCTCACTTGAATGACTCTCTATACCCAAAGCTATTGTTTATTCAAAAAATCTTATAACTACCTCCACTAACTACTAACTACTCTTGTACCTTGTACGTTGAACTCCTAACAAGATAACCTCAAACACCCCTTTAAGACCCCTAAGACACAAGGTCATAAAATATTGACCTTACACAACCTCAAAAGACTTGAGAAATAATACAAACTAGTTCAAATATTTGAATTGGTCATTTAAGTGAGAAAATGCCCAATGGGTCCAAAATCAAATTTGACCAAGACCTAAAATCAAAAGTTAATTCCTACAAACTATAAGAACTCACAAAAGACTCTAGAAACTTGAAGTAACTAATATTTACAAAATTTGTTGATGCTTTTGCATCAATCCAACTCAAAAATAAGAGCTACTATAAGTACTCCTAATCTTATATTCTTATGTGTTCTACAGGTAACAAGTAAACACATTCACGTAGCCACCATAGGTATGATTGGAATTTTGATCATATAGTTTAGAGTTTCCTCAAGATAGCTAGCACAGCCAAGAAGGTCAATCATGCACAAATAATGATCAATTCTAGGAATAATGTAATTAGAGTTATTCATGCCATTGAAGTATTTACAGCCCTCATCTACTAAACCTACATATTTGCATGCTAATAAAACAAAAGCAAAGGTTATATGGTCAGGGCATGCTCCAGAGTGCTTCATTACTTCAAAAAATTTGAGAGCATCCTTGAAAAATCCATTTTATGCATATCCTACAATAATTGTGTTCCATTGATACTACATCTCTTTGAGCCATTTTTTTAAATAGTTAATTTGCCTTATTTGTGTTACTACATATTGCATAATTGTTTATTAGGGAATTCACAACTATGATATCTAATGAAAATTTATATTTAATTATGCTGGTATGGATGTCCATACCTTGGATGTAATTGGATGCTCTATTAGAGAATACTCATCATGGGTTGCAGCCTATGCTTGTACTATTGTACTTTTGATTTTGTACAAGAAAGTGAGAGGCTAATTTAAATAAGAAATGATTTCCATTATTTAATGTATGGAATTGTTGATATAGTAATTTATTGTATTTCATCCTCATATACACATTGAATACTTGTAATCTTTGAAATTCATCTTAACCCATACTTTTCCTACTCATATATGTAAACTTGATATACATGATTGTGTTTTTACACTATTTGACAATGAGTATAGTCTTGACTCAGAGGCATATCTTAGTGAATTGCCACAGAGGTAAATGTTTAAGGTATATTGATGCAGGTGCATCATTATAAGTAAGTAAATTTGGTTGTGTCAAGATTCATTAGTCTTATAAGGTCTTTTCAAATAATAAATGTTTGGTTAGAAGTCTTAGAAGTCAATTTATATGATAGTTTTAAAGTATTTTTGTAAATATAAGCATAATTGGCTATTGTAATAGATCATGTTAAGTTGTAATAGGTTTATTAGGGAGTAAAAAATGTGGATATAAGTCTTCTAGTCCTTATCATAGTCATAGATATCTTAAAATTCCAAATAAATCAAATTATAAATAAAGGATTGTAAAAAAAGTCATTCATATCTTCATAACAGGTAGTTAGGAGAATATATGTAAAATTCAATTTTTATAACAGATAATATTTTTAATTATCATATTTACATTTGATTACATGTCTACAAGGTCACTTGATATTATAACATCTAATAAAAATTATTATAACTACATGCTTGTCTACTGGGGCACTTAAAATCAAGAAGAATCATATAATGATGAAACAAAACATGTAATTAGGCAATAAAAAAAGTACAATTTGAAAAATCATGTTCTTATACAAGTATGTTAGAAAGTTTCATTTTATTTATCCGTCATATAATTTTTTAGGTAAGCTACTTAGTCCACTATCTCCTAAAATGTTTTTCATTAAAATTAAAGATTTCACAATCAATATTCAAGTTGTGTCAAACAAACTTAAAAATGAAGTGTAAAATAGGGGAACTCAAGTTTGAAATCTAGGTTTCCTTAATTTTGTATACTCAACACCTATATTTACACAATCTAACATCATTTCATCAACTTATAATTTTATATGATTCATGTTTTACATTATTTATAATCCATACTATGGAATTTATAATATGTGTGTTCTCATGGATCCAAAAAAAGGTCCAATGAAGGGTCACAATGTTATATAGATACTTTAAAAAGTTAGAATAACAACAGACTAGCAAAATAAGTAATTTAATGAATTAAAAAAAGGTATGCATTTATTTTGAAAGAGAAAGAAATGACAAACACAAATGCATGGTGCATTCATACACTAGGTCAATGGACAACACTTTGAGTGCCTTTGACTTGTTTGTATTTTTTGATAACAAATGAATTTATTTAAAGCATGGGATATAATAAAAAAAATGAATGTATATTGAGAAGGTGTCAATTTTGTGGTCGGTTCCTTGCAAATACTGAAGTAACTATGATAGACTAAAGTAATTAGTATGTCCTAACTAAGCTTTCTAGGCCTAGTACTAACAATGGAAATAAATAGCATGTAACCTATATTGAATAATACTATGTTGAGTCTTTGGCATGGAAATTTGATAGGTAGTAGACCTGCATCCCAAAATCTAGATGACTTATGATGGAAACAACTTTTACTCTTTACAGGATGATGGCCTTCAAATTTTTAAATAGTATAAAACTTAATATTCTGACATAATAAGTGGAATACGTAAGGATTTTCCATCAAGGCCACTCAAGGTGTACTAAGTTCTTTAAAATGTGGATAGGTTATGACATTATATAGTAATTAAAAGACATTAAAATTTAAATGTTTGCCTTCATGAAACCACTGCATTATAAATGTTGGGAGCTATGATGATTGACTTTATTAAAAGGAAATATAAAGATTATTTTCAAGCCCTCTACCAAGTGACACCAATTTGGTGTATCAAGACTTCCCTTATATAATCCAACATAAGGATTGTCTTTTCATTAATTATATATTATCTTTATTAGGTGTACGTATACATAAGGCTTCTTGATCAACTGCATAGGTCTTCATTGATTAGATGCACTTAGAGTGTATGAAATGTAAATAAGTTATAATAATATATGGTAATAAAATCATTATCGTGTACAACTATATCAATTTTTTTAAATGTAAAATTCTTGAAATTTATGGTGGGAAGGGAATTTTTAAATTAGATAAATTTTATTAATTTTAATTTATTTTACACAAACATATTAAGATTTAAAATTAATGGTTGAATTCAAACTATAAAAAATGTGAGATGTAAAATTAGAGGGTGGAGGGAAAATTCAAAATATTGGAGTGCTTTTTTTTAAAATATCATTGATGTGATCCATATCATGGATTTTATTTTTTGAGATAGATTTGAAAGAAAGAAAACTCATTCACTATCAATTTCAGGTATGATTTCTTCTTCTTTCTATTAAATAAAAATTAAAATTTAATGCAAATATATTTTAGTTTAAATCTTCATTTTAATTTTCCTTTTCATATATAATTCTAATAATGAGTTAAATCTTGTGAGTATAAGGTTTTATTATCAGATGTTGTTTCATTTTTTATTGCTAGATGGACCCAAATGTAAATAGGGTAAACATGAAGAAAAAAACATATGTTTTACATGTGGATTTGGATGAAGAAATGACACCATTACAAAAATTAAATACAGAAAAAAAAATTCATTGTGCATGAAAAATGTTTAAGAATATTGGGCCTAAAGCATATAGATATATGGGCTAAGGAAAATTTGTATCCTCTTAGTCCTTCAACCAATGTTCCTCCCTTATTTGAAAACATCACTAGGATGATCAAATTTATATGTAATGGTGATCATGGTTTGTTAGATACTATAGGAGGCTATAAGGAAGTAGATAAACTCTTGAGAAATACTTAAATGAGATGCTTGAAATGGAGAAGATCACCTCTAGTTTATTATAAGTGAATAAGAGGTTGGAAGTTGAAGCTATTGAACTTTCTCAAGTAAAAAATGTGTTTTTTGAAGAAGTCACATATTTGAAGAATGAAAGTAAGGCATTAAATTCCCAAGTTGAAGACCTTACTAACACATGAAAAATAATGAAGAACACTCCTCTAGGAGGAAGGACAAGGGTTATAAATTTAAATAGTATTGTGTCTCTAGTACCTTTAGGTGGTGGTTTCAGATAGATAATTCAATTTTCAAAAAAAATTAATTATCCTTCTAGATCAGATGCAGTTGAAGAAACAAGCCATATCTTAGCATTGGTTATGAAGAGCCTATTTAAGAAAGATGAAATATTAGCCATGCTTCACCAACCACAATGTGCCTCCATAATAAAATCTTTAGTTGATGAAATAATAAACAATTATCATCTTCAATTAGTGTTAGTGATGTCCAAAGTGCTTGTGACAATGTAGGGATTAGTAAAAGAGGCTATGAAGAACTATTTAAGGCATTGCAGGCTAGAATATTAAATGTTGAAATCACTAAGGTCTTATTGCCTCATCCATCTCATGTTAGAGTGGAATGAGCTAATAGGAACAAAGTGGTTAAAAACTTTTTTGGGGATATATTTCACATCCAGGCTTCTAAAGAGGATTGTATAAAGAAAGGATGAAATTATATTGGAAAGAAAGTGTCAATCACTTTGAATCCTTTGAATAATGTCTAGTTTAAAGTTGATAGAATTTTAATGGCCATGGTACGATATTATGGCATTTCAGTGGAAGAGGAAAATTGGAAACTTCTTTTTGTCCTAAAATTAGATGAGATGAAGTTGATCAATGGTGCCAAGTATGAAAGAGAATTAGTTACCTTAATGAACAGAGCTCTAAATACAAATATTCTTACTACTGATTAAGAGTATGAAAGAGTATTCGTTACCTTGATGATGAGTACATATGTTAACATATTATTTTATTTTTTATATAAATTATATTATTTTTTTCAAAATGTAAGTTATGTCTTATTTTATTTTAAAGTCTTAATCATAGTTATGGCATTATTTAAGAGTAATAATGGTTATTATTTTTTTTATTTTGTGGAAAATATTTCAAGAGAGATGTTACATTTGGGTAAGATTCAAAGAGGTAGGCATATTTCTTCCATCAAAATAATTTAGGGCTCATACTTGCCATATCTATTTTGACATATTCAAAGAGCATGCCTAACTAAAAAATAGATAGTCATTGAACCATACATGTACTAGCCAAAAAAACTAACAAGGTTAAAATAAAATGTTTCATGCAAAAAACAAGGTCAAAAAGAAGGCCCAACATAATTCCAATCAAGACCAGAATTGGAAGCACGCTCCATAATTGTAAAAATTAATGGAGAGGAAGCCAATGACTATCCAAGGAGAACCAAAAATAACAACAACCAACTACGAATGAAAAGACAACCTTATAAAGATTCTATAAATTAATTATATTATTGAATAGCGATAAAATGAATAAGATCTCACTCCTTAACTTTACCAGCCACCATAAGGAAGAAGGACCAAAGCCTTTCAATTCATATTTGTCAAGAGCCCAATTAACAAGTGCATCCAAAATTTTATTGAAACCCCAAAGAGTATGTGAATAAATAACCTTGTCAAATTTTTCTTGAAGCAATTGATTTTTTTAAATAATTATACAAATTCTTTAATCCTTGGAACTCTTAGAATTGGGATAAAAATTAGCTTAATCCAAAACATAGAGTCATCAACCAAATCGATGTTCTTCCACCCAACTTGCCAAGCAGTTTGCAGGCCTTCTATAATAGCTTGCCTTTCAACTAAATTATTAGTGGTAATACCAATTTTGGCAAAAAAAAAAGAAAGCAATTGAGTTATCCAAATCCATACCAATGCCTCTAATGCTAGCATGACCATGATTTCCACTCAAAATGTCATTCATATGGAATCTATTGAAGCTTGGGATTGGAATGAAGGAACAATCCTTTCCACTAAGTCTTCATGAGAGTAAGGGGGTGAAAGAACAATGTGAAGAGCCTAATTAATGAGCACCCCATGGTGGGAATGTGTCGTAGGGTGTTTCATAAAGTGTATTGAGTTATTATATAATATTATTAAGAGTGTACTACTAAATTCAAACACTATCAGTAGCCCTCTGCTTGAAATTATAAGATTTCACTCCATTACTATGATTGTGGAGAATGCAAAACCTTCCTAGACATCAAAATAATTATACCATAACTCTTAGTTATACTTGGTCTTTCATATTTAACAAACTTATAAATGTAATAAACATACAAGAGAAATTTAATATGATGCAATTACAATAACACACCTCAACTGAGCACCAATGGTCAAGGCATGAATGATGAATAAATTGTCAAGTACCTTTGCACATGCAAGGAGATATCAATCCATCACCTGTATCACACAACATCAAATATGAACAAATAATAAAACCTTGTTATGGTGTCCCATTGACTAAAAAAACACCAACCATATATTTTAAACTTTAAATGTAAAATGTTGTTTACGTATGGTTTGGAGGACATGTTTTGATGAGCTACAAAAAATCACACTTCATCAAAATGTACTGCTTTGGATTGTAATTAGTGTAGGGTCCACAAATTAGGCATGGAGTTTTTTGCAAATGCATTGGAAAGGTGTATAACTAAATCATCATCCCATGCGTACAAAGTCTAGGACACTTTTTTGAAATCCATCAAAAATATAATTATGAATAGCTCCCTAAGATAACCATATAAAGCATAGTGGACATAGAGGTTACAAAAACAAATTTTTTTTATTACCAATATGCTTCTAATGATGTGAATTTTCATTTTTGGAGCTTCAATCAATCCTTATGTAGTGGGAAGAAGAAGAAGAAGAAGAAGAAGAAGAAGAAGAAGAAGAAGAAGAAGAAGAAGCATTTTGTTTTACTAAAATTATAAAAAACATTTGCTTTTTAATGAATTCAATTTGGTTTAATTTTTATTATGTGATTTAAACAAGGCCTTAAACCATGGTGTGAGTGCATTGCTTTTTATACTTATAGACACTCTTCAACACTTACACAATCAATTACTACAAGCTTATTTATTTACAAAAAGGTTCTTACATAAGGGCAGAAGTAGAATGTGCTCATTATATACTCTCCTTGAGACAAATTCATGATAAGGCTTCTCACTTTATAGATTGGTTTGAGTTTGTAAATGACTATGACATTGATGCTATCAAAGATCAGGGTAGGATATTAGGTAAAATGTTGTGTAGGATGTTGTAAAAGGTATACACATCAGTAATGGCCTCTATCATGGAATAAAAAGCAAATAAAAATAAGAAGATGAGAAATCTAATGAGGTAAGATGGAATGAATCTGAAGCATATTTGAATAAAATATCCCAGCAAATGCTTCATGTTACCCACATTGCATCTTGGGATGGGACAATAACTTTGAATCAAGCCTATTACCATACAGAAAGTGAAATTCATATGGTTATGCTTTCTTTTGATCCAACCATTGTTGAATTTAGTTGTGAGGTCAAGCAAACATGTTCTACAATAATTTTAGCTAAAATTTTGGGATTTAGGAGTTCCTTTAAGATAGTTTATAGTAATGCATATGAAATGAAGCATCATTTTTTTATGATAAAGGTTTGAATCTATTATATGTGTCATGGTATATTATAAAAGGTATATTTTGGTGTAATGTGATATACTTTTTTTTTAATTATTATTATTATTATTATTATTATTATTATTATTATTATTATTATTATTATTATTGTTGTTGTTTTTGTTGTTGTTGTTGTTGTTGTTGTTGTTGTTGTTGTTATTATTGTTGTTATTATCATTGCTATTATTTTTATTATTGTTGCTATTATTATTGTTGTTATTATTATTATTTTTATTGTTATTGTTATTGTTATTATTATTATTATTATTATTATTATTATTATTATTATTATTATTATTATTATTATTGTTATTGTTATTGTTATTGTTGTTATTTTTATTGTTATTGTTGTTGTTGTTGTTGTTGTTGTTGTTGTTGTTGTTGTTGTTGTTGTTGTTGTTGTTGTTGTTGTTGTTGTTGTTATTATTATTATTATTATTATTATTATTATTATAGCATAAAAAGTAGGACCTAGTACTGAGGCCCCACTAAAAAATCAATATTAAATTAGTGATTATATTTGAGAATGGTTTAAAATAGTTGGATAATCAACTCACCAAACTTCATAGAGCATAAATGTAAATGATGATTGATTTGGTAATCATCATCATAAAATAGGACTCTTTGCACAAAATGCACCATACTTGCATAATATATGCCTAATCTAATGTGTCATTCATATAAATTTAAGATTGGGGAGTATTTATATCGATTATGTCATCCACAAAACCACCAAAGAAAATAAATTAATGAAAGCATGCTATCATTGATTAATTTGTTCGTTTTAGCCAAGTTTATTATTTTAAAACCAAGAGATAAAAAATATAGAGATATGCAGTCCTAAAGGATCCGAGATCAAACTACAGGTAAGATTTTATTTTGTTTTGTCATTTTGCATCTCTAGAACATTATAGAATGATGGTGATTTTACTAATTGTTTAGGAAAAGTGTAGGTTTTATTTTGGTGGCATTTTATGTTTAACATCACTAACATAGAAATGATCCATCATAATGCTATAACACATGATAAGATATTGCTCAAAACCTCAAGTTCTAAAGACTGCATAAATTCTTGGAATTATTACTTAGTTTCAGTTAGCAACCAAAAATCCCATGCTAGCAAGTATCAAATTCTAGTAGACCTATTAAGATCTTTGGATTGAGTAAAATGAAATAAAATAAACTCGATTGATCACATAATGAAAACCAAATATGTCATCAAATTTTCTATTTATATTTTTGTTTTGTTTTTACAGTCTTAAATTCATAAAAAAAAACTTAAATTTATTGCTTAAAAATTAAGTTGTAGTTGATGCACTCTTACCTGAGGTAGCATGAAACTGACCAAATAAACCCTTATTTCTCATTGTCACTACAAGAAATTAAAAAAACTCAGAGATCTTGCAGTGGAAAATTTAAATAACAATGTGTGGTAGATTTCAAATGAGATTAAAATGTGGTTTATAATATTGGCCATTGTTACTTATTTACATATCATGATGCCAATAGTATGGAACATGTCTCCCCATCTGAACATTGCTATGGTCGGAGGCTAGCTATGGATTTGTCTCCTCTGTTGATTGAAAAATAATCTAACCACCCAAATTGGAAACTAACACAACCATCTCTCATACAACATGAAAAATAAATAAACTTATCTGAATATGAAATAGATTTATGCTTGTGAGATCCTTCTAACTCTTTAATCCCTAAATCCAAATGACCACCAATTGAAAGAATCAACACAGAGACATGGCAGAGTTAGTATTGCAGGTATGGCCGAAGGACTCAAAATGCTCAAGATAATTGGCCTAACTAGCTGGTCAAGGGAAGAGGTAGCACCATCAATGAAGTCTTGGTTGCCCATCCTAAAAAAAATCACTGCCATTGACATAGTCATACTTGGTTGTCACAATATTGTATCCATTGTCACTATCACTTTTCCCTTAGGTTAAGTGATCTTGAATGTTTTTGAGTTGTGTGAAAGTGGGTCATCCATAAACCTTTGCCACTATGAGAATTTAAATGAAGTAATGAGTTTTAAAACATTTGTGCAATGATCCATAATGTAAATTAATGTTATAGGATAAATACACTGGCCAAAAATCATTACATTAAAAATTACAAGGTCTGCTAATAACATAATAAATATTTATACCAATCATAATTTAACAAATAAGAATATTTAATCTAATATTTAAAAAATATACATCTTATCTCCTTTTTTAAGAAAAGTTTAGCTTTGGTTTTGGTGGCATTGTATGTTTAACATCACTAACGTAGAGATGATCCATCACAATGATATAACACATGATAAGAGTTACTCAAAAACTCAAGGTCTAAAGACCACATAATTTCTTAGAATTAACAATTAGTTTTAGTTAGCAACCATAAATGCCATGTTATCAAGTATCAAATTCTAGTAGACCTATTAAGATCTTTGGATTGAGTAAACTAAAATAAAGTAACCTCGATTGATAGCAAAATGAAAACCAAATCTATCATTAAATTTTCTATTTATATTTTTGTTTTCTTTTTACAATTTTAAATTCATAAAAAAACTTAAATTTATAGCCTAAAAGTTAGGTTGTAGTTGATGCACTCTTACTTGAGCTAGCATGAAACCAACCGAATAAACCCTTCCTTCTCATTGTCATTATAAGCAATAAAAAAAAAATTAGAGATCTTCCAGTGGCGAATTTAAATAATAATGTGTGGCAAATTTCAAATGAGACTAAAATGCAGTTTATAATATTAGCTATTGTTGCTTTTTTACAAAGAACAATGCGAATAGTATGGAACATGTCTCCCCATCTAAACATTGCTATGGTCGAAGGCTAGCTATGGATTTTTCTCCTCTATCGATTGAAAAAACTTCAAACCACCTAAATTGAAAACTAACATAACCATCTCGCATGCAACATGGAAAAAAATGTTATCCAAATATGAAATAGATTTATGCTTGTGAGCTCCTTCTAAGTCTTTAATCCCTAAATCCCAATTACCACCAATTGAAAGAATTAACCGACAGACATGGTAGAGTTAGTAGTGCAGGTACGATCGAAGGACACAAAATGCTCAAGATAATTGGCCTGACTAGCTGGTCAAGGGAAGAGGTAGCACCATCAATGAAGTCTTGGCCACCCATCCTGAAAACTATCACTGCCATTGACAGTTGTACTTGGTTGTCACAATAGCATATACATTGTCACTATCACGTTTCCCTTGGGTTAAGCGATCTTGAATGTGTCTGAGTTGTGTACAAATGGGTCATCTATAAACTGTTGCCACTAGAAAGATTTAAATTAAACAATAAATTTTTAAACATTGATGCAATGATCCACAATGTAAAGTAATGTTATAGAAGGGATACACTACCCGATAATCATTGCATTAAAACTTATGAGATCTGTAAATAACATAAAAAATATTTCTACCAATCACAATTTAACAAATAATAATATTTATTCTAATATTTAAAAAATATACATCTTATTTTTTTTTAAATTAAATATATTTTTAAACACGAAAAAAGAATATTATAATTAATTAAAATTAACAAACAATAATCATTAATTACAACCAAATAAAAATTAAAGAATTAATTAAAGAATACCTTTTACAACTAATAATATACATTCCCTATCTAATAATATCCATTCAAAAGTTTGTAGAAGACCCTAACTAGGGTGATCACATGACTCCCTTCTTCCTCTTGCTAATAGTCGTCTTAATTTGGTAATGTGATTTTTGTTTCATAAATTATACTTTAAAATTTTTAAACGAATTTTTATTTTATTTTTGATGAAATATATCTATATATTAGTTAAATAGAAATATTCAAATAATTCACAAAAAAAAAGTAGTATGAGAGTACGTTACGATACATTAGGTATAGTTTAAGAGTAAAACTAAAATATTCAAGTATCAACTTCGCAGTGTAGAAACAAGCAACTATATCACAAAATCATAAAAAGAGATCATGTTTATGCAGCGAAGTAAGACCAGTAGGTGGAGGATCCATATCATCTGGACCTTAGCTCAAATTTGGAAAATCATTGCCATCTGGAATAGGCTCCTATCGAGTAACTTGGGCAGTGTCTATATTATTCTCTACGTATGTCTGAATGGATGAGATAGCCAAAGAGACCCTGGGAAACTTAGCCAGTACATATGCACGGTCTCCAATGGGTACCTCCAAGCATGTGAACATGAAGGGAGAGGAGAAGCGCCCCAACCATTCTACCCAACAAAGGAAGGATGCAACAGCTGCCAACCTCGCTGTTTCTCGAGAATTTTTTTATTTTTTAAACTAAATAAAATATTTCTCTATTTAAAATGTTCTTTGTGAGAATTTGAGCCCAATCTATTTACGTGTACTTCATTTTACTTATTTTTATGAAAACATACAATATTTTTAAAGAGTAAAAATATTTTAGATGTTTTATTAAAAAAAGGGTGGTAAGAAACGAAGCACCTTATTTAGTAAGTAAGTTCCATTTTTTACATATATTGGATTTTTTTTTTTAATAAAATAAAAGTTATTAATAATTTTATGATACTTTTTTAGTTGGAGATTTAATGTTTTGATTTTTTTTAAGTTGACAATTGTTATATTTTATATATGTTTACAATTTTTTTTTTGAAAGGTTATTCTCATCTTTTAAAATTAATTGTATTGATTATATTTTATTATTGTACTTTGATTCTCTGAAAATAGTAGTTATTATAATATGTGTAATATATTTCTTTTGGATATTCTTGTTTTTTGAACTGATTATATTTTATTGTAAATTGTTTCCTTTTTCAAAATATATAAAAAAGAAACGGTGATAAAAGGAGGAGCATACAAGTTTTTTTTACTGTCGTTTTGAATGTTATGCATGTCATGCATATTACTCGGTTAATAAAAATAAATAAATTTAAAAAAAAATAATTGCATGTTCGATTTTGTCTGAACGCGCCGATTTTGAGAGCACATTTTATTTATTTATTTATAGATTAAACCAGACAGGTATTACAGGGCACCATTTTATTTATTTATTTACGGCGCAAGGTCATGCAGAAGGAGGATTAAGCCATGGACCAAGTGACGGACAGATCATCTCCTCGCCCGTCTCTGCTCACACCCAACGCATCCCACACCGCAACAGACGCGTCTACAATGTTATGCCCGCACGGCCGCTTATAACCTCCTTCGCTGTGGCATCCACGTCGCGAATCACACTCGTCCACCACTCGCGCCAACACGCTCTTCCCATTGCCGGTGATCCGTATCATTTTCGAGCACCTGGTTTTGTTGTCGAACCACCCGGTGGAAAGCGCAACCACTCGCTCAGTGTTGGTGTAGTACTTTCCTTCGCACTTGGAAGCCCGGGCTAACCCTCCTCGCTCCGTGAAATTGTTGAGCGTAAGAATAGCAGGAGTTGCATAAGAAACGGCAGGAGAGCAGTCGTAGATAACATAACTCTTGGAGGAAGTGCAGCACTCGCCTCCCGTGTCGGTGTTGCAGGCGTGTGGAGATGGTGGGTCACTTCCTTGCAGCAATCCGTTAGAGTTGCAAGTGCCCGTGCTCCGCTGCGGCTGGCGATCGCAAATCGATCCTCCTCCAGGGCAACCGTCAATTGTCTGGCAAATAAATTCGCCCATGAACACATAACATATCCTAAAGCAACTGCAACCTTTCAGTTCAGATAAAAAAAGCAGTGCGCAAACGATAATAAGAATCTGGTGGACGTGATGCTTTGCCATTGAAAAGAAAATGTCTGTAATTGTAAAACAACTCACCCACATATTAATACCCCAAACTCACTGTTGTTTCTGCTTGTTGTTTTTAATACGTGTACCCCATATTAATTGAGTGGGAGTCCCATTAGCATATCTCCAATAAATTTTTTTAATGTACCACCACTGGAACTTCGTCATAATGTAACACCTTTTCTTCTCAAAAAAAATAGAGAAGCGCATAATGTTAATATTATTAAATGTGAATTATGAACCATATTACACTGTAACAAAGAACAAGTGTTAGTGGAATATTAGGAAAGGTGTGACGTATCTAATGTTAGTGGAATTTTAGGATTATAGTAACCAACATTAACATTTTTTACAATATTGTAATGAGCTCCACCTCCGTGCGTTGTATGCTTATTTTGCTTTCTCCATAGATAATTGTATGGATGTTGTAACAATATTTTTTTTAATCTTAGAAATCAGTTAAGAGATGGGATAAAACTCATCATTGTATACTATACAGCAGACATTGATAGTTTGTGTGCATCCTTCATATGTGTGGCTTGTTGCATGGGTGGAAACTAATTTTCAACTAAATTTAAAATAGGTGAATGGTAAACACAATGTTAGTGATCATAATTCTATCGAATTACATCGTAAAGCAATGCCTCTCATTGAACATTTTAGTGAAGTGAAGGTAATATATACAAACAATGTATGTGATGTCAAGAAGAAATAAATATGGAGCCAAACCTCAAGTAGATAAAATTCAATATCAACGTGAGAACAAATAGAGGGAAATTCAAATGATGAGTTGAAAAAAAAAGTGCACATTTTTGAAAGTCATTGTTAGGAAACTAATGACTCCAATTTACATTTTTTTCTATAAATATTTTTCAAATAATAATGATTATTGGTATTATAGGCCTTTTTTTTATACTATATATAATGTTTGGGTTTATATTGGGGTATGTTTTAAGTGGAGTTATGATTTTAAAAAAAAGAAATAATTTGTTTAAGAAAGGAAACAAATAAGAATTTGTAATGTTATAGTTATTTTTTCATTTTAGAAATAAGATATTACATTTAATGATTTGTCAAATTTGACTTTAAAATATACAACAATATGGAATTATATTTATATGTATTGTTTTAGCATTATGTATAAATCTATTTTTTTTTGTAATTGTAGAATTCTTATAAACACAAATGTTTACCATGATAATTTATCTCGTATCATCTGAGTTGTAATGATACTCACTTTTTAGTTAGAAAAAGTATGAACAAGTGACAAAGAAGGTGACTATATAGTATATTTAGTGAGAAAAAGTGAAGCAAGGATCATGGAAAAAATCACTCAATAATAAAAGTGACATAGTGATCATAGGATTGGGTTTGAGAGAAGTTACAGATTGTAAATGCTATGACTGTCATTAGAGGAGGATAAATCAGGGAGTCAAAGTATTTTGGGTTTAGGAAAAGGGAGCAAGATCTATTCATTTGGGATAGTTGGTCAGCCATGCATTAACCTTCAGGGACCTCAGTTCATGATGTGATGAAATCATAAAAGAAGGATCCACTACCAGTCATTCCTAGAGTAGAGGAGTGTGAGGGCAAAAAAGAATAAACTCTTGTTTATATCTAGGAAGAAGGATATAGTGTATGATGTACGTAAGGAGAAGACCCTACAAAGAGACATTAGGGATGTCATAGGTAATAAATAAGGCAACCACCACATCACCCCCACCACCAATTATGATTGAGGAAATGTAGTACCCCGACATGGTTCTGCATGTAGATAATTCAGAGTCCAAAGTCTCCACCTATCAAGTCTTGGATTATAACCATCACCAATATGGTAATGAAGGTGGATTAAAACATGACTATCAGGTGGAGAGCTAGAATACAAGGAATGAAATAAATTATGATCTTATATTTTACAACCTACTGGAGGATGTGGGTGTGATTCAATTTTTCCAAGTAACTTACTTTGAAAAATTCCATAAGGTGGTTTGGTTCTTGATCTCATTCATCTATGAATATTATATCTACTTCATAGGGCATGGAATGAGGATCACCCCTAAATGGATCAACAAGATAACCTAGTTACTCTATTTTCAATTAGATGTCAATGTAGTTCTCATCGATTAGGGGGTAATTGAATAATTAGGGGTAGAGATAAAATACAAGAAGGAAGGCCACACCATGTAAATAATAAGTCTTACAAATACTACTATTTGAGTATCTATGTGCTTATTCTTGACCAAGCTAGGAGGTGTAGACAGGTGGAAGGAGGTAGATATGGTCAACCTCCATATTATGAGCCAAATGGACAAGGGTACCAAGTACAACTATTCCCTATTTTTTATAGAGAAAATTGAATAAGGTGATAAAAAGATGAATCACCTTCCCAACCCTAAATTCCCTTGTGAAATAATTTTATTATTGCTTTTTTTATGATATTGGTGTACCAAATTATGTCAATAAATAATTAAAGTGGTTGTACCCATTAGAACATAAGTTCCTTATAGAAAGATTAAAAAATTTCACCTGTTATGGCACCATCACACCCTCCTACAAGGAAAAGATGAAAGGTTGGTATGAGGGAATGAAGGAAGCCTTTAGAAATGAATGGGGTATGCCTAAGGATTTGCCCATGTAGATGGGAAGCTATGATGAGTTTAAAGTGAAGCAATATTATTCACTCACAAAAATTTAGTTGGAAACCATGGATAATTTATCAAGATAGCTTAAGTTGCCTTATGCCTTCACAACCAAATATTTCATAGATTTTATCAATCGTATTATACATGCATACCAAGTCAATATTGATGCTGATAAGATTGATGTTGAGATTCATACTCTTCATAATATTTATGTATATCTAAGAAGGGAAGTGCATATAGAATGGCATGATTTAGATAAAACTAATATCAATCCCTTGAGAATAGTCATGCAAGGTAAGATATAGATGTTCTATTATATGTTTAAGACATAAATGAGATCAAGAAGCCAAAGGGTAGAGAAGGAACCACTCTCCCCACAACTAGAAACATGAGTGAAAGAAAGGGTCAAAAAGAAAGAGAAAAGGCCATGACTTGAGGCCATCAGTTCTAGCAGGGTACAAGAACACCCCAAGGCCACTCCAAATGACAAAAATAGGCCTCATTACCAAAAATATCCCAATGCTTTCTCACATAACAAATGGAGGATATCGTTCCATCTCAACCAGCTACCTAGTTTGAGCCTAAACATGAAACTCCCTATGTGGTGATTCGTGAAATAGGTGAATCATATCTAAAATCATAGCCTAAAAATAAACCCACTCCTATCACAAATTTAACATTAAAAAAATTATTATGAAGGAAAAACTATTTTTGGATTTTAAGCACCCATATAATGTTGTTGGGCATTGGGGTAACGTTTTGTGCATACTTACTCATGAATATGTTGAATCTTTGCCCTTTAATTATTATTAATAATGTGGATGGGTACTAACAAGGATAATATCTCTTGCATAAGTAACTTATATAGGGACCTTTCTTACTTTAATATACCTAATATATGTCCATCCCTATCTAAAATCAATAATGGTGGTGAGTCAGCTTTACTTGTCCCCACCACACAACAAAATAAATGGTCATGATTGGTTATACATAGAAAATAAAAAAATAAGGGCATATAAAGAACAAAAAACTAAGAAAAAAATACAATTAAAAAAATGTGTGAACCCTTACCTAATAAGATCGTGTAATGTCAAGTCCCTACAGGAAGGGTTGTTAAATAGATCAATTTTAAATATATGTATCTAATAACAAACTAACTCTAATTTAAAAACATATACATGCAAACTATGCTTATTTATTTTACATGTCTCTTAATGTTTCCTTTCTTTATCATTATGTACATTATTTGGCAGTATTTACTCAGTTTGAGAAGTGAGATTGGATGTCTATTAAAATACAATGAACTTGTGATAAGCACTGTATTACTTTTTTTTTAAAAAGACATCCATATCACTTCTCAAATTGAATATGCTACAGGACTAAGGACACATTCAATAGATTGATAATTCAACTTAATGATTTTAGTTTGAATATGTTGTTACAAACTATCATCTGAATTCCTTCCATTGCTATAATTGTGGAGAATGCAAAAACTTCCTAGACATCAGAATAACTATACCATAATTCTTAGTTATACTTATTATTTCATATTTAACAAACTTAAAAATGTAATAAACATACAAGAGAAATTTAATATGATGCAATTAAAATAACACACCTCAACAAAGCACTAGTGGTCAAGGCATGAACGATGAATAAATTGTCGAGTGCCTTTGCACATGCAAGGAGACATCAATCCATCACCTATATCACACAACATCAAATATGAACAAATAATAAAATCTTGTTATGTTGTCCCAATGATTAAAAAAACACCAACCATATATTTTAAACATTCAATGTGAAATGTCATTCAGGTATGGTTTGGGGGACATGTTTTGATGAGCTACAATAAATCACTCTTCATCAAAATGTACTACATTGGATTGCAATCAGTGTTGGGTGCATAAATTAGGCATGGAGTTTTTTACAAATGCATTAGAAAGGTGTATAACTAAACTCATCATCCCTTTCATGCAAAGTCTAGGACAATTTTTTTCAATCCATCAAAAAAATAATTATGAATAGTTCCCTAAGAGAACCTTATAAAGCAAAGTAGACATGGAGGTTACAAACACAAATTTATTTAATATATGCTTGTAATGATGTGCATTTTCATTTTTGGATATTTAATCAATCCTTATGTAGTGGGAAGAAGAAGAAGAAGAAGCATTTTGTTTTACTAAAATTAGATAAAACATTTGCTTGCTAATGGATTCAATTTGGTTTACTTTTTAATATGTGATTTTAAAAAGGCCTTAAACCATGTTGTAATTGCATTGCATTTTATACTTACAGACACTCTTCAACACTTACATAATCGATTACTATAAGCTTATTTATTTAAAAAAAGGTTCTTACATAAGGGCATAAGTAGAATGTACTCATTATTTTCTCTCCTTGAGACAAATACTTGGTAAGGCTTCTCACTTTATAGATTGGTTTGAGTTTGTAGATGACTACGAAATTGATGCTATCAAAGATCAAGGTAGGATATGAGGTAAAATCTTGTGTAGGATGCTGAAAAAGGTATACACATCAGTAATGGCCTCTATCATGGAAGAAAAAGAAAATAAAAATAAGACGAGAAATCCAATGAGCTAAGATGAAATGACTCTGAAGCATATTTGAATAAAATGTCCTAGAAAATGCTTCATGTTACCCATAATGCATCTTGGGATGGGAGAAGAACTTTGAATCAAGCCTATTTCCATACAAAAAGTGAAATTCATATGGTTATGATTTCTTATGATCCAACCATTGTTGAATTTAGTTGTGAGGTCAAGCAAGCATGTTCTACAATAATTTCAGCTAAAAATTTGGGATTTAGGAGTTCCTTTGAGATAGTTTGTAGTAATGAATATGAAATGAAGCATTTTTTTTTTTTTTTTATGATAGAGGTTTGAATCTACTATATGAGTCATGGTATATTATAAAAGGTATATTTTGGTGCAATGTGATATAATTTTTTTTATTGAAGATTCAAATTATTATTATAGCATAAAAAGTAAGACCCAGCCCTGAGGCCCCACTAAAAAAGCAATATTCAATTAGTGATGATAATTTGAGAATGGTTTAAAATATTTGGATAATCAACTCACCAAACTTGGTAGAGCATAAATGTAAATGATGATTGCTTTCGCAGTCATCATCATAAAATAGGACTCTTTATACTAAATGCACCATACTTGCATAATATTTGCCTAATCTAGTGTGCCATTCATATAAATTTAAGATTGGGGAGTATTTGTATCAATTATGTCATCCAAAAAACTATCAAAGTAAATAAATTAATGAAAGTATGTTATCATTGATTAGTTTTTTCATTTTAGCCAAGTTGATTTTTTAAAAATCAAGAGATAAAAAATGCATAGATATGCAATCCTAAAGGATCCAAGATTAAACTAAAAGTAGAATTTTATTTTTTTGTGTCACTTCACATCTCCAGAACATTATAGAAGGGATGCAATGAGTTTTTAAACATTCATGCAATGATCCATCATGTAAATTAATGTTATAGGAGGGATACACTGCCTAAAATTCATTGCATTAAAATTTACGAGGTTTGCTAATAAGATAAGAAATATTTCTACCAATCACAATTTAACAAATAAAAATATGTATTCTAATATTTAAAAATATACATCTTATCTTCCTTTTTAGGACAAGTTTAGCTCTGGTTTTGGTGGCATTTTATGTTTAGCATCACTAACATAGAGATGATCCATCATAACACTATAACATATGATAAGAGATTACTCAAAACCTCAAGGTCTAAAGACCACATAAATTCATGAAATTATTAATTACTTTTAGTTAGCAACCATAAATGCCATGTTATCAAGTATCAAATTCTAGTAGACCCATTAAGATCTTTGGATTGAGTAAACTGAAATAAAATAACCTCAATTGATAGCAAAATGAAAACCAAATCTATCATTAAATTTTCTATTTATATTTTTGTGTTCTTTTTGTAATTTTAAATTTATTAAAAAAATTTAACTTTATAGCCTAAAAATTAGGTTGTATTTGATGCACTCTTACCTGAGGTAGCATGAAACCAACCGAATAAACCCTACTTTCTCATTGTCACTATAAGCAATAAGAAAATCAGAGATCTTACAGTGGTGAATTTAAATAACAATGTGTGGCATATTTCAAATGAGACTAAAATGCAGTTTATAATATTAGCCATTGTTACTTATTTACCAAGCACGATGCCAATTGTATGGAACATGCCTCCGCATCTAAACATTTCTATGGTCAGAGGATAGCTATGGATTTGTCTCCTCTATGAATTAAAAAAAAATTCAAACCACCCAAATTGAAAGTGTTGAGTTGTGGTGCTAAAAGCTTCACCAGATGAGTGGATGCTGAAGTTGTTGGATTTACACAGTCACCGACGATGGCAAGGAGTCAACCAGTAGCTATCGACGTCGATTATGGATCGGCCGATGTCGGTCATGTGCAGACAAGCAGGGACTGACGACGGTTACCTGTGCATCCAAAAAGTCTATTTTCATGGATGAACAGATTATTTGCATGATTAGATTAACTCTTGGTATTGAGTCCGTGTTTCTATTTTTGGCAGGACTAATTTGAACCCTTTATTAAGAGGTATATCTAATGGTAGAGAATGCATGCTCATGTTTCCTAATATTATATAATAGGGATAGATCTTCATAGCTTGTGTGTAAGAAAGAACAATACAAGACATATTGTATATGTGTGTATCAATCCAGGTTGTTGGAATTGATTGTAAACTCTTGAGGGAAAGAGATCTATACATCTAAGAGGTGTGAGAAGAAAGTGTGATTTTTTTCATTGTATTTCCTTCTGGAAGAGTTTAATACAAGTTTTCAGGGTGGTTTCTTGTATCTCTTATTCTTTACTATTTTTGATTCTAGTTACTTATTATTCTGGTTTAATTCCATGTTTAGTTGCTTACATAATAGTACTCAAGGAACCGGTGTCGGTCATGTGGAACCGACGTCGGTCAGTTACAGGCCTGGAGGTGACTGAGGTCGGTCACTGTCAGAGAATTTAGGTGGACAACATGTTGAGAATGAGTCTCAGATGCCCATCAGGAGGTCAAAAAGGGTAAGTAAACCTCTAATTTGATATTCCCCTTCATTATTATATTTATTTCTCACTGATAGTGGAGAACCAGAGAGTTTTGATGAAGTAATGCAGGTAGAAACCTAGAAACAATGGGAGCTTGGCATGTGTGAGGAGATTGATTCCTTGAGAGAGAACCAAATGTGGGATTTGGTTGAGTTGCCAGTGGGTAAGAGAGCACTGAAAAACAAATGGGTTTACAAGTTAAAGGAAGGTGAGAATGGACAAATGAGATATAAGGTCAGGTTGGTAGTGAAAGGATTTGCACAGAAACTAGGTATTGATTTTGGTAAAAAAATTTCTCTTGTAGTAAAAATGACTTCTATTCAGACTGTATTGTCTTTAGTTGCTATTGAGGATTTGCATCTTGAGAAGCTTGATGTTAAGACAACGTTTCTTCATGGATATTTGGATGAAGAAATATATATGGATCAGCCGGAAGGATTTGAGGTCAAAGATAAGAAGAAACTTGTGTGCAGATTGAAGAAAAGCTTGTATGGTCTCAAGCAAGCTCCTAGACAATGGTATTTGAAATTTGACAGGTTTATGACTGAGAATGGATTCAGTAGATGTCAATCTGACCATTGTGTGTATTTTAAGAGATTGGATAATGGTAGATATATTATCATGTTGCTGTATGTAGATGATATGCTTGTTGCAGGTTCACACATGCAGGATATCTCTGAGCTTAAGGTGAAATTAGCTCACACATTTGCCATGAAGGATTTGAGAGTAGTAAAGAAAATACTTGGCATGAGTATTAAGAGAGATAGGAAAAATCATATTTTGATTTTGTCTCAAGAGGATTATGTGAACAAGGTGTTGGAGAGGTTCAATATGAAGGATGCAAAACCGGTGAGTACACCTATGGCTGGAGACTTCAAGTTGAGTAAAGAACAATGTCCTAATTCACATGATGAGGTAGAGTACATGAGTAAATTTCCATATGCTTTCGCAGTTGGGAGCTTAATGTATGCAATGGTATGTACTAGACCGGATATTGCCCAAGCAGTGGGAGTTGTCAGTAAGTATATGGCCAATCTAGGGAAGGAGCACTGGAAAGCAGTCCAGTGGATTCTCAAATATCTGAGAGGGACCAGCAGTAGGCATTTATGCTATGGAGGGTCAAACACTTCTCTACATGGATATGTAGATGCAGATATGGCAGGAGACTTAGATGGCAGGAGGAGCACCACACGATATGTGTTCACTGTTGGTGGAACGGTGGTTAGCTGGATTTCAAAGTTGCAGAAGGTTGTTGCCTTGTCTACCATAGAGGTAGAATACATTGCAGTCACGGAGGCTAGCAAAGAGATGATATGGATGACACGATTCATGGAAGAGCTAGGAAAGGAGCAAGAGAGTTACAGATTATACAGTGATAGTCAAAGTGCAATTCATTTGGCTAAGAATTCAGCCTTTCATTCAAGAACCAAACATATATAGCTTAGGTACCACTTCATTAGACAGGTATTGGAGGATGGTGAGTTGAAACTGGGGAAGATCCATATAAATAAGAACCCTGCTGATATGTTAACAAAGTCGGTAACAAAGGAGAAGTTGAATCTTCATTCAACTTTTGTTGGTCTTCAAGATTGAGTTTGAAGATGGAGAAGCTAGAAGATGTTTCTGTACAGGTACTGGTGCAGCTGTTTATCTCTAAGTGGGAGATTGTTGAGTTGTGAAGCTAAAAGCTTCACTAGATGAGCGGATGCTGAAGTTGCTGGATTTACATAGTCGTCGACGATGGCAAGGAGTCGACCAGTAACTGCCGATGTTGATTATGGATCGGCCGATGTCGGTCATGTGCAAATAGGCAGGAACCGACGTCGGTTACCTGTGCATCCCGAAAGTATATTTTTGTGGATGAATAGATTGTTTGCATGATTAAATTAACTGTTGGTATTGAGTCCGCGTTTCTATTTTTGGTAGGACTGATTTGAACCCTTGATTAATAGGTATATCTAACGGTGGAGAATGCATGCTCATGTTTCTTAATATTATATAATAGGGATAGATCTTCATAGCTTGTGTGTAAGAAAGAACAATACAAGACATATTGTATATGTGTGTATCAATCCAGGTTGTTGGAATTGATTGTAAACTCTTGAGGAAAAGAGATCTGTACATCTGAGAGGTGTGAGAAAAAAGTGTGATTTTCTTCATTGTATTTCCTTCTGGAAAAATTTAATACAAGTTTTCATGGTGGTTTCTTGTATCTCTTATTCTTTGATGTTTCTGATTCTAGTTATTTATTATTCTGGTTTAATTCTATGTTTAGTTGCTTACATAATAGTAATCAAGTTTGTTGGTTGATCCCCAACAGAAAGCTAACACAACCATCTTGTATGCAACATGGAAAAAAAATTCTATCCAAATATGAAATAGATTTATGCTTGTGAGCTCCTTCAAAGTCTTTAATCCCTAAATCCCAATTGCCACCAATTGAAAGAATCAACCCAGAGACATGGCAGAGTTAGTAGTGCAGGTACGATCGAAGGGCACAAAATGCTCAAGATAATTGGCTTGACTAGCTGGTCAAGGGAAGAGGTAGCACCATCAATGAAGTCTTGGCCGCCCATCCTGAAAAATATCACTGCCATTGACATTGTTGTACCTGGTTGTCACAATAGCATATACATTGTCACTATCACGTTTCCCTTGGATGAAGCGATCTTGAATGTGTCTGAGTTATGTATAAATGGGTCATCCATAAACTGCTACCACTATAAGGATTTAAATGAAGCTATGAGTTTTTAAACATTCGTACAATGATCCACAACATAAAGTAATGTTATAAGAGGGATACACTGCCCAAAAATCATTGCATTAAAACTGACAAGATCTGCTAATAACATAAAAAAAATATTTCTACCAATCACAATTTAAAAAATAATAATATTTATTCTAATATTTAAAAAATATATATCTCATCTTCTTAAAATTTAAATATATTTCCAAACATATATGTCAACACTAACGCATACCCGGACAAACCAAAAACAAACTTATAGATCAACCAGACAGGTATTACAGGGCGCCATTTTATTTATTTATTTATTTAAGGCGCAAGTTCATGCGGAAAGAGGATTAAGCCATGGACCAAGTGACGGACAGATCATCTCCTCGCCCGTCTCTGCTCACACCCAACGCATCCCACACCGCAACAGACGCGTCTACAATGTTATGCCCGCACGGCCGCTTATAACCTCCTTCGCTGTGGCATCCACGTCGCGAATCACATTCGTCCACCACTCGAGCCAACACGCTCTCCCCATTGCTGGTGATCAGTATCATTTTCGAGCACCTGTTTTTGTTGTCGAACCACCCGGTGGAAAGCGCAACCACTCGCTCAGTGTTGGTGTAGTACTTTCCTTCGCATTTGGAAGCCGGGGCTAAGCCTCCCCGCTCCGTGAAATTGTTGATCGAACCACCCGGTGGAAAGCGCAACCACTCGCTCAGTGTTGGTGTAGTACTTTCCTTCGCATTTGGAAGCCGGGGCTAAGCCTCCCCGCTCCGTGAAATTGTTGAGCATAAGAATAGCAAAAGTTACATAAGAAACGGCAGGAGAGCAGTCATAGATAACATAACTCTTGGATGAAGTGCAGCACTCGCCTCCCGTGTTGGTGTTGCAGGCGTATGGAGATGGCGGGTTACTTCATTGCAGCAATCCATTAGAGTTTGGGTCGCCAGTGCACGTACCACTCTCGCAAATCCATCCTCCTCCCGGTCAATCGTTAATTGTGTTGCAAATCATTATTTGGGTCGCCAGTGCACGTACCACTCTCGCAAATCCATCCTCCTCCCGGGCAATCGTTAATTGTGTTGCAAATCATTTCGTCCCTTATCATTTGACATATCCTAAAGCAACTGCAACCTTTCAGTTCAGATAAAAATAGCAGTGCGCAAACGATAATAAGAAACTGGTGGACTGATGCTTTGCCATTGAAAAGAAGAATGTCTGTAATTGTAAAACAACTCAACCACATATTAATACCCCAAACTCACTGTTGTTTCTGCTTCTTGTTTTTAATCGAGTGGTAGTCCCATTAGCATATCTCCAATAAATTTCTTTAATGTACCACCACTGGAACTTCCTCATAATGTAACACCTTTTTCGTCTCAAAAAAATAGAGAAGCGCATAATGTTAATAATATTAAATGTGAATAATGAACCATATTACACTGTAACAAAGAACCAGTGTTAGTGGAATATTAGGAAAGTTGTGACGTATCTAATGTTAGTGGAATTTTAGGATTTCACAATATTGTAATGAGCTCCACCTCCGTGCGTTGTATGCTTATTTTGCTTTCTCCACAGATAATTATATTCAATATATATAAACTATTTATTGAATCGTCCTTACGGAATTGGAGGTCGGTCCTTTATAATTATAGAGTTCGAACCTTAATTTTCATCCTATTTAGAGACATTTTCTCTAATGTGGGTATCTGGCCGCTAATTAACAAACAATTTAGCCCAACTCTATATAGGACCTCTGCTACATACCGAGAAAAAAAAGGTGGTATTTTATTGAAAATTAAGTAAACATTTATTATTTATTTTAAAATAGATTTTCATGTTATTTATTTTGTGAGTAAATATACATTTCAAAATAATGTATATGTAAAAATTTTAAAATGGTTGTTAACATGTCTTTAGTTTTTTATATGTTTGTCAGAATTTTTATGTATAAATAATTAATCTAAATTAAATATTAATGTGACTATTTCTTTATTTAAGAATTATGTCAAATTCCATAACTTGAAACCCTCTTTCTCTTATCTTGATGCTATCCTCTCTAGCCCCTTTCTTTTGTTGTCTTATGTTAGGACCCTCTTTACGATTCTAGCACTAGTCAACACCCTTCATATAATCCAATGACCTTTTTTTTAATGTATCTCGTCTTATTTTATGGGACCATCTACCCATTTCTTCTTTATCCATATTGACATGTGTGATAATTATGTTAAACTTTAAATACAAATTATTTATAAGTAGATATTTAATTTAATTAATTTTAAAATCAAATATTATTATGTATATTAAAGAATTTAGTGAGAACTATCATTTTATTTTAGTTTAAATTTTATAAAATTATTTCAGTTATACAATTTATATTAGGTCGTTTCTATTTATTGACATATTATTTTATTATTAAAAGTCTAAAAATTTATTATATTTCTTTAATATATATTTGAAAATTATATTAATATATTAAATTTATATATTTTAATGTGTTGAAGTGCCTCAAATCATAGAAAGAGGACAAAGATAAATGTTGATAAGCATGTCTACAAAATAATTATTTAAGTTATAGACACTGACCTAGATAACTTTTATAATCTTAAGAACATGTTAAGATTGCTTTTTATGATATTGGATGTGGTCTTCGAGAAATTCTAAATCCAAGTGTGATTACTTAGAATGCATATTTGTAAGTCTAAATTAAAGTAAAAAAATTAAAATAATATTTTAAAATGCCATGGGAGATTCACTAAGGGATTAGTAAAATACCACATTCATGTATATCATCATTTTTTAATAATCTAAAATCAATGCCAATTTAATGAAGATTATTTATGGGTTAGGGGTTTTATAATACTTTTAGAAGTGATAAGTATCGATGGGGTTGGACCCAAGGGTAAGCATAGGTAAAGGTATCTACCACATAAATAGGCTACAACATTTTCATATATATGTAATGTCTATTTAAATCTAGGTCTCATTTTATTTAAAATATAAGAGAATAAATTTGATTCATGGTCGAGATGGGTATGACAAGAAGAGATGCAAATGATTACAAAAATATCAAGGTAGAGTATTATACTTTCACGAGTAAAAAACTATATGTAAATCTTACATTAAAATTCTCCATTCCATTAAATTTAGAACATTTTTTTTGAGTTTCAAAGGATCAACGAGGTTTCACATACCCCTTGAAAATCACATTGATTTTTAAAATAATCATTTATTTTTCAAATAAGTGGATTTGGATGGATTACCTAATTCAAATCAAGACAAGATACTTTAGGGCATATTTCAACATGTTTTCCTCATCAATTTGAGGTTTTAATCTTCATTCAATCATCATTATATTCATAATTTTAATGGTTAATTCTGCATAGTTTGAATTCTACCATATGTATTATTTATAAATTTATATGTTAATAGAATTTAAATCTATGGACCTCTCTCCACCACCTCTCCTCTCTCCTTTCTATCACAAACATAGTGCAATATGTCTAGTTCATGTTTGGGTGTTTTTTTATTAATACTGTATATCATTGAGTTTTCCAAAATCTTTTGATGAATAATGGTCCTCTCTCAATAGGAATTTATTAAAAATATACCCTGATTGTGTGTGTTAATACTATAATATTTTTATTTGATGCTAGTGATTGGCTTCTTCACAAAATTAAAGGTCGCTTTACGTCAACTTTAGGTTCTTTAGAAGTATGTTCATCCATACTCTAGTATATTTGGATATGTATTTTTTATATTTTTATTAATTATAAATATAAAATCTCTAATAGGTGAAATTATTGGAAGATTTATTGTGAATTTATAGGTAGTAATATGGACCAAAAATATCTATCATGAATAGTGATTTCTTCCATTCCAATCAATGATGAATTGATGTATGCATATATTTTATAAGATCCTTGTAACAATGAAATGTAATTTCAGCACATCAATAAAAATATAGAAACATGTTAAAGGTTGTACATTACTCAGTACTTACTGATAATTTATGCACATTATTTATATGAGAAGCCATTATAATATTGATGAAAACTATTTATCAACTAATTTATGACAGATGAATTATAATTATAATGTCAATGATAAAAATTTAATCAAAGTATATGTAAATACAAGGCCTCTTTTTGATTTTTTTTACTTGAGTAAAAGTCATTTATATGAGATATATCTCCAAATTTAAGCAAAAGGAAATATAAACCCAAATCTCAAATAGAGATATTTCAATACAAAAGTAAGAAAAATTTAAGAAATTTTAAATGATATGTTGGGACACAAGTGCATAATCATAAATTCATTGTCAATAAATTAGGGACTCTAATGTATACTCTTTTATAAGTATTTCCTTCAATTATAGTGATTTTTAGTGATATATATATATATATATATATATATATATATATATATATATATATATATATATATATATATATACACGTGGGTAACCTATATAATGTTTAGGTTTATGTTGGGGACTATTGTGAGGAGATCTATAATAGTGTAATAATAATTTATTTGATAAAGGAAAAAAAAAATAGGTTTTTAATTTTTCTAGTTATTTTATTATTTTAGAATAGGATATTACTTTTTTCTATTGATTTTTTATTTTTTCATAAAATAACATGGAATTATGTTTATATTTTTATTATTATCATATTTTACTCTTTTTAAAATTCTTATTATAACTATATAATTTTAATAAATATAAATGTATGTCTTATTATTTTATTTTATATAATTTGAATTGTAATATTATTATTAATATATTCCCTAGAATCTATTAAAACTAATGATAATATTACAATAATAATATATTCTAGCATGTTCAAAATTCAAATGGTCCTATTTATCTAAAAATATATTTGTATATTAAAAAAAGTTTTAATTTCAGAGATGTCTTAAAATTTAGATTTTATGGAGATATGAAAAGTTAATACTAAATGCATATATATTCATGTAAAACGTATATTTTTAATAGTTTGGTTTTTTAGAAAATATTTTCAGCATGAAGATTCAATACAACACTAAATATTTTTAAAATATTATTTCATTCAATAAAAAATTATTTTATGTGTGCATCAACATTTATTCAAATATTCTACTCTGATTTAAATTATATTATGATATATTTTTATGAGTCTACTTTATTAGTATAGTAATTTCATTACAAATATCTCATGAACATCATTGTTTCACAAATAATATTGAATGTTTTTATTAATCTACATTACAACAAGATATTTAATGGAATATTTTAAGGTGTTTAATTTTTCATCTAGTCCTCATTATGTTCATAATTTTAATGGTTATTTATATATGTTTGAGCTCTATTGTGTGTATTATATATAGATATTAATTGTCAATAAAAATAATAAAAAATAATTTTCACTTATTTTAGACCACTCTACCTTGTATTTTCCCTCTACTTTATGATACAAACATTAAAATATATTTGGGCCATGTTTAGTTGTTATTTGGTTAACAGTGGATATTAATGAGTTTTCCAATGCTTTCTAGTGCATTATATTCACCTATGTCTTGCTACCTAGTTAATAACATTATAATATGCTTTGGCATGTTAATAATACAATCTTATTCACTAATTTTGGTCTTTAGATCCGTCAAAAAAAAAATGTCAGTTTATCTTAGATTTAGGATGATTGGGAGTATGATCCAGTCACACTCTAATATGTTTGGATATGTATTTTTTATTTTTAATTTATTGAAAATATAAAGTCCATAATAAGGGAATTGATGGGAGAATTAATGGCATATCTAATATGGATGAAAAATACCTATTAAAAATTATGATTTATTCCCTTTCAAATAATAATAAATTAAATTAATTATATATATATATATATATATATATATATATATATATATATATATATAGTATGGGCCTTGTAACAATAAACTATTTAATCTTGGAAATCAATTAAGAGATGGGATAAAACTCATCATTGTATACTATAAAGCAGACATTGATAGTTTGTGTGCATCCTTCATATGTGGGGCTTGTTGCATGGGTGGAAACTAATTTTCAACTAAATTTAAAATAGGTGAATGGTAAGCACAATGTTATTTATCATAATTGTATCGAAGTACATGGTAAGGAAAGGCCTTTCGTTGAAAATTTTAGTGAAGTGAAGGTAATATATACAAACAATGTCCGTAATGTCAAGTAGAAATAAATATGGAGCCAAACCTCAAGTAGATAAAATTTAATATCAACGTGAGAACAAATAGAGGGAAATTCAAATGATGAGTTGAAAAAAAAAGTGCACAATTTTGAAAGTCATTGTTAGGAAACTAATGACTCCAATTTACATTTTTTTCTATAAATATTTTTCAAATAATAATTATTTTTGGCATTATAGGCATTTTTTGTATACTATATATAATTTTTGGGTTTATATTGGAGTATGTTTTAAGTAGATTTATGATAAAAATAAATAAATTATTTGTTCAATAAAGGAAACAAATAATAATTTGTAATGTTATAGTTATTTTTTCATTTTGGAAATAAGATATTACATTTAATGTTTTTTCAAAATTGAGTTCAAAATATACAACAATAAGGAATTATATTTACATGTATTGTTTTAGCTTTATGTATAAATCTTTTTTTTTTTTTTTTGTAATTGTAGAATTCTTATAAGCACAAATGTTTACCCTGATAATTTATCTTGTATCAACTGAGTTGTAATGATAATCACTTTTTTATTTCCTATATCTATTAGATTTAAAGATCATACTACAAAAAGAATGTAATTAAAGAATTATTATAAACACAAACGTTTGCCATGATAATTTATCTCATATAATATGAGTTGTAATGATACTCACTTTTTTACTTCCTATATAAACTAGATTTAATGATGATAATAAAAAAGTAATATGTTATAGTATAGATGCACATACATACTTTGTATTTTTTTAGTATATAAAGTACACATTAAATGTTTTTTATAGATAGATATTACAATGATATAATAACATTTTTTATTTGATAGGGTAAAACACATGTTTTAGAAGGTCCTCTAACCATTTAAAAAAGGTTAAAAAATTAAGCTTAAATGAGATGTCACAACCAACAACCCATGTGGAACCATACAACCATCAAACAACTAAACCTAAGCCTACCAAAGAAGATGCCCCTACCTATAAAAAATATCCAACTAGAAACATATAGTATTCAAATAAACTTATATATTTATAAATCAAATTTTTGGTCAATATAAATAGAGGAGCCAATGTTTTACTCTTCCAATTAGTAGATTTTACCTTTCTCTAACAACCTAGTTGCCATCAAGTAATATTCCATGACACTTCGACCAAAATAACCAAAGGGCCTATCTCTAATTTCTCTCATATTTTGAACTTAAACTTGGAGTCCCCTTGAGCAAAGGGTCATATTGAAGGAAAAACCACTTCTCTTATACCTTTTTTCATTATTTACACCTCAATCCACCCTCCCTTATCTTTCACAACTTCTAGAAGAAGTGGTAAAGGATTTTAAATTGAATTACAGGGCTAAGATTTATCTTCCACTAATGTAACATCATTTGGTTATACTTTGAATACGTTAATCTCTAGGTTCACCTCTATGGAGATGTCTAGGTTGAAGGAGACTCAAGCTATGTTGGGATCCTTCATTAGAGTGATTAAATTTACTAGTAACTCTCCTTCGGTATGAAGAGGAATTTTTTTGTCCTCATTTAAAATAAAGTATTTAATATCATTCAAATATGAGTTATAATCATCACTATTAGAATCAACCAACATAGTAAGGTAGGTAGGAAAGGAGTCCTTCCACTAGGAAGAATCCTTCTTTTTTCTAGGCAATTATAATTTTTGGTCAAATGTCTTGTATTAAAAAAATTATGAGGTAAGTGCACAAATTTAGGGGATAATTTCATGGACATTAAAGGTAATGTGACCACATTAATTAATAATGTGTTCATGTTATTTAATTA